>PVKA01003336.1:48530-111441 GCA_004027165.1 Ctenomys sociabilis | reverse complement strand
GATATAATTCAGCTACATAAATACCTGTAAATATAATATCATGTATGCACCTTGTACAGTACCAAAACATTATGAAAACAGTTTGCAATGTATTATTTCATCGACTCTGTATGGTTATGGTGTTTTGAAACTGTCTGATTGACATTTGTATTTCAATAAAATAAAAATAAATGAAAAAAAAAAAAAAAAAAAAAAAAAAGAGTAGTTTCACATTTGCAGGATGTTGAAAATGTGATAGATCTGTCCTGCACTGATTTTTCTCTAATATTAATATTCTGCATTCATGCAGCAATTAATGAATCACTATATAAAACTACTAGCTAAAGTCTGTAGTTTATTCAGATTTCCTTAGTTTTTACCTAATGTCTTTCTCTGCTTTAGGATCCCATGCAGGCTGCCACATGAAATTCACTTTTAGTGTCTCCTTTCGCTTCTCATAGTTGTGGTACTTTGTCAGTGTTTTCTTGTTTTTGATATCTTTTTGGGGAATACTAATTGGATATTCTGGATAAGTCATTGTTGGAATTTGATGTTTTTCTCATGACTTGTCAAGGGGAAGAAAGACTTGGAGAGTAAATTATGAATTTGTGGGGAGAAAGACCCTGATACTAAAGTATCATCTCCATCATGTCAAGGCTGCACACTATCAGTATGACTTACGGCTGCTGCTGTTAATTTTGATCACAGCCCAAGCAGTTCTTGACAGGTTTCTTATGAACAGCTACATTGCCATATTGTGGACCTTTGAAGGAAATCACTATATACAGTTCAAACTTAAGGCAAAGTGTCTAGACAAGTGTCTGCATTTAGAATTCTACAGGAGAGAATTGTCCAATTTCCACTTCTTGTTAATTTACTCAGTCATTTATTTCATTTATGGATATTAATTTGTAAGTTGGGTCTTCATCCAATACTACTTTGTGGCTCTGGTGGATCCAGTTAGTGCCTTTGGAACATTTTTTTTCAATTGGATCCGGTACTTTTGGACACAACTTCCTCCATATGAGGATATTATATTTGAGCATCCTTTTACTTTGTGCTCCAGACTTATCTTGCCTGTTTCCTTGCCTTGTCATCCTAGAGCTAGTCCTTTCTTTAAGAAGTCCTTGTTTTTTTTGTTGGAGAATGATGTTAGGAACCAAGATCTGCTGCTGGCTCATTGTTACTGGTGTGTGATGTTTTATTTAGGCCTTCTCAGCTACTGGACAAGATAAACAAACAAAATCTCTGTCTGTCTCTCATATGATTCATGTACATATACAAATATATCTATAAAAATTTACATCTGTAACTATCTGTATCTGCACTAAACTAAACCTGATTTCATAATGATGTCTCCAACTCTAGTTCATTATCTCATGAATCACTCTACCCTCCCTCCCTTGTTTAACTATAAATTTCCACTCTGGCAGGAAGAAACAGGACTCTCCCCATCTACCATCCCTTTGCTTACTTGTTCAGTTCCAGCATGCATGCATAACAGTATCCAAATCATTAACCTATACCCTGCAGAAAACAACTTTATCAACCTGAGTATAGTGCTTATGTGTGGTTCCTGTTGCCCTAAATCTTACCAACCACTCATCTCCCGAGTTACTTAGATCAGCACCTTTTCCTCCTCCCCCTCCATGAGGCTGGTGTATGCATTTGTAACACAGTTACATTTGCTTGTCACAGTTTGCCTTCCTTCCTGGGATTCTGGATTTCAAAATCATTTTTATGTGCATACATTAAAGTACATTTTTCATTAAATACAGATCTAGAATTCATTCTTTTTTATGATCTGTTCATTTTTCACTCACTCATTGTTTATAGCCACCTATTTCAACACATGGAAAAAATTAATCAATTAATATTTAAGAAAGAACTCACACATAGTATTCAAAGTCAAATAGAAAAAATCAGCATGTACACATTGGAATGGGATAGGTAACTACCAGTGCTTGTCAGGAGACCGTCAGCACATTGAGCATTGAAGCTGGCTCTGAGCCTCCTGGAAGCCATACAAATTGCTAAGAAGCATAAGCATCAGTGAATAGCCAGTGCCTTCTCTGATGCAAACAGTCAAGGTCAGTTACAAGGACACACCATCGGAGTGTGTGATGGGATCAACCTAAATTGATGTTGGCTTTCTATGCAGACACTTAAGTGGGTGGAAGGTGCTCTGGTTTGACTCTAAAATCCAAAGAAACTTATATTTCAAAGTCCTTGTGGTTGCTCTCCAACCACCACCCTACAGGCCCGCATGAACATGTAACATTCACTGTCAACAATTGGGAATGTGCCCCTATCATTACCAATGTCAGGAAGGATGTAAAACATTTATGTTTTCCCCTTCTTCTCATCCTTATGGCCACTTGGAAAGTCAATTACCTGGTATGAGGTCATTCCCATTTTTCAGGTAAGCAAGCTTAGGGTTAGAGAAGGATTGATTTCTTGGTGACACACAAGGAGGACAAAGGACTCAATCTAAGAACCCAGATTCCTCCCCTTCAGAAAGTGGCATTGCTATTTCTCTCTGTAGACCACCTCAGGGACCATGCCCCCAAATACAGCTGATCTCAGGTGATGATCCGAAACTATGCCTGTAAGGTTTCTCTTTCTTAATTTCTATGAGAACCCAAGGGCCTGAGATTTCAGCGTAGACATTACAACTCCCCAGAGGTGTGCTAGGCCCATTTGTCCTTTTAAAGAGTTACAAAGTGGTCTTTGGCCTTTTTTGGGCATGAAAAGATATTTTGTTTTGCTTTCTCAATTCATTCCTACATATTACTCTCTTTTTCTCACAAAACAAACATCATTTTAAAAGTAACTACAGGAGTAAATGTAAAGAACAAAATCTTCTGAGCTGTCAGAGCAAGTAGTGTTCAGTGTGTTCCTTCCACTTGCTCAAAGGCTTGCTACTTTTATTTTACATAGAATTCAAATATTAATAATACCTGGTATCTTGGCCCAAAACACACTAGAAACAGGAACTGGGAATAGATTAATGATAGGTACTACACGAATTAGGTATTACATATTAAATGTAGGAAACTAACCAAGAGATTAGACTTTAAGTGTCTGTATGTACCTTAATTTCCCCTGAAAGTATTAATTTATTTAGACACAGTAGCATAATCTGTGCTCATAAAGATGTTTCTGAATTAATTTTTAGTCTAATAATGTTTTGTACACTACACTTGAAATAGTGGTATTGGATTTTATGGGTATTTGCTAAGGAAATTTTCATTCTGAATGACTAAAATAAGTAAATGTTCTAGTGTTTGCCATAGAAAAACATTAGATCTATAGAAATCAAGATAACACCTTATAACTCATTAACTCAATAAACATTTACTGTGTATAAATTGTACATCAGGAACTGGGATAGAGAAATAAATAATATCGATCCCTGTCTTCAGGAAGCCCAACATCTAATTTAAGCATCTGTCTCCAAGGATCTGGATTGCTAAGGTTTTTATGGCATGAAAAGCTTCTGGCTAAATCATTTCTGCTCTGTGAGTCTTTCAAGACCCCTAGAGGTGAGAATCATTGAATCAAACCTTTAAAGTTTGAGAAGAAGCAACAGGGTTTGTGTACCTTAAAAAGTAGAAAGAAAAAAAACCAGCTACTCTGATGAATTTGAGCATATAAAGGAAACCTTACCCAATAACTTCTGCTCTGTGAATCTGCATTAACTTGGCCAACCTCTATACAGAGCAATTTTATAGATGGTATCTCTTCCATGATCAACTGCATGAGTCAGCTATGCAACACTAGAATGAAATACCTGAGAAAATGAGTTTACAGAGGAAAAGCTTTGTTTTGCTCACAGTTTGGAAGGCTCCAGTGCAAGATAGTATAGACACATGGCTTTGCTTTTCTAGCACATGTGTTGGATGTCAGTGCCAGGGAGCACATTGAGAAGCAAAGTGTCCCCTTCAGTGCCAGGAAACAAAAGAGAATAACGGGAAGGGGCCAAGGTCCAAGTATCCATCCACCTTGAGTACACCAATGACTGAAGGACCTCACAGGCTCCACCTCCTAAAAGTTTCATCACCTCCTGTCTTAGTTACTTTTTTTTTATTGCTGGGAAGAAATAACCAACACCCAAAGACAAGGTGGAAAAGATTTATTTAGCTCAAAGTGTAGAGGTCTATGATTAGCTGATTCCAAGCCTGGTTGCTTCAAGAGAAATTTATGATGGGAAGAAGAGAGCAAAAGCAACAAGAGAGCTCAAGACAAGCTTCTTTCTCTTCTTTGTACTGTATCCAATCTACTGGGATTGGAGCAGTGACAATCCAATCAGTGGACTGATCCGACAATGATCCAACTTCAATCCCAGCACCTTCAATCACAACACTGCACTGAATCAATCACACATCCTCAATTTAGCCAGTGCTGACAAAACTCCGACTGATGGAGGTTTGTGGAGGACATCTAGATACAAACCATAATATTTACCAATAACATTTCTCTGGTTACCAAGTCTTTAACACATGGACCTTTGGGGAAGATTTGAGATTCAAAAATTAGTAATAACTTAGCAACATATTTGCCCAATATGGTGGGTGGGGGAGAAAAGTAAAGCCTTGATGACCTAGCCAACTAGCCAAGCTCAGCATCTGTACAGCCAGTCTAGGTAGGGGTGGATGAGTCCAGGCCTGCCCCATGTGGTAGGAAATCTTAGTTGTATTTCATCATCCCACTTGTCCTTGCTCAGAGGAGGTTGGCCTGAACAGAATAAATATCTATAATTGCATGCAGTGGAGAAAAGGGGAAGGAAGAGCAGTGATCAAAAGAAAAGCAGAAAGGACAAGAAACACCATCTTTAGAATTCCTTTTCCAAGAGAAGTTAATTTTTCTTTTTCTTTTATCCATGACAGGGTTTCTAACACACACCCATGTTACATGTGGTGCCATATGTCACAGTTAGAGCAAACTCTAATTCAGTAACTTGAGAGAGGTTAATAAAGAGAACACTGACTAAAAGCTATGGGACAGTGAGAAAGCTAAGAGCAATGAGCAGCATCCAAGGCTAGAAGAGAGCCACTGTACAGGGAGCCATGTTTGGGATCCAGAGAGAGAAAGCCAAGAGTAAAATCCTCCTGAGAGGAACTGTGACCTCCCTACCAGGGACTAATGTCAGCCCATAGCCACTCACAGGGAGGGAACCAGTGAAAGACTTCCAGAAAGGCCTTCCTTTTTCTCCACAGGTGGTTTCACCATTGGCTACATCCAGGGAGAATAGGAAGCCCCTAGTGGGAATTTTGACATCAGGAACAGTTCAGAGTGAATAGAGAGAGGTGCATGCACCTGGAGAGGGAATTGGAGCACCCATGTCATCCAACTTTAGCCTTCCCAACAGGAGCCAGGTAGCTCAGTATGGAGAGACACTTTCCCATTAGAATTTTAATCTGCCTTGGGGTTCTTCTCAGGCCAGGCTTCCAGACAGCTGAGAATCATTGGCTGGACTTGTCCTAACAGTTGGAAAATATTTGCTGTCTTAAGCCAATACAAACCTGGACCTTGTTCCTTATTCTTTATTTATTTTTTTTTTTTTTTGATCACTTTGATGTCAATAACACTTTATCAGATCTTGATAATTTAGGCCAGGGAAATAGCTAGGCCATCTAAGTGCCTGCCTGGCAAGCAAATGACCTGGGTCTATCTGATCACTGAGACCACATGTAGTGCTGGCCCAGGAACCCCTGGTGCACCATGCCATCTGGAAAGCAGGCCTGGTCTCCCATACCTATAATCCTAGTGATCACACACCTGTAATTCTAGTGCTGGGACAGGAAGACTCTATGAATCTGAGCTGTACAGGGAGAAAATGCTGTATCAAATAAATGATAAATCCATTGGTTTGCTTGAATCAGAGTATAGGACCTGATTTGTAGATTTTTTTAAAAATGTGCAGAGAGACATAAACCTTCTCATTAAAAGAACAACAACATTGGTTTCAGAAATGCCTACACCTTACGCATTGGGCTGGGCAGCCCTGGAGAAGTCACATGTCTTATTGGAGCCTCAGATTTCACCCATGTGTATCATGAATTACAAATATAACTCTCATAGTAGTACATTTGATTATTTAAGAATGCAAAAGAAAACTACAAGAGTACATATTGCAAGATTCACAAGAGGAAAGGATCTTTTGTCTTAATTTTTATTTTCTACTAAGACATCGTAGAGGTCAAAATAAAACAAGTACATCACAAAATAAGTTCTGAAAATTCCTGATGAAAAAGTGGCCTAGTCTTTCTAAGCCTTAGTTTTCTTATCTAGAAAGCAGAGAGCATCCACCTCATAAACTATTTGCTGTTTCATTACATTTACTAAGATTAGCTTCAGGTATTAATTTCATCACATCATCATGGATGTGAAGAATGGTTTTAAAGTAGTGGAGAGGTCTAAACATTATACTTTCATTGAACAGCACTTACTGGATTTTGTCAGACTCTGAGATTTATAACTTAGGAGAAGACAGACATGAACAGACATCATGAACAGACCTCTCATGAGAGAACAACCATGAACAGAATTAAACTCTCAGCTACTGCTTCTTCCAAACCTTCCTTCTGCATTTCTGTGTGCTCAAGATTCAGAGACCTTTCCTTTAATCCTGTGATTTTTTATGTGCACTGATTGAAATTGCTGATGTGTGAGTCAGAGCAACTGGCACCCCCTGCTCCCCCCAGTGCTGACACCAGCTTCCTGCTTGCCCTATCAGCTACTCAATTTGTCTGAGTCTCATCCAACTGAGTAACGAAAGGAAAGATGGAGGAAGTAAAAAAGAAGGAAAGAAAGTACAAAGGGATTGAAAATAGATGAAGAAAGATATGGAGGAAGAAAGGAGAAATATTTGCAGCAGACAATCTACTAAAAGTGTCCATAACTCTAAATTCATCAACTACTCTTAGAAGGAAATCCTTTTGCTCCTGGAGCCCCCCTGTTACTTGAACCCATAGAAGGTGTTTAGCACGCACAAAAGGACACCAGGTACCAGCCACTTAATCTGTGCCCAAGATTTATATTGGATAAAATGTGCACATTTTCTGAAATGGACAATGTTTTCCCTAATCAATTCCCTGAACTAAGCATATGAATTTGTCTGGAAGAGACTTGCCAAAAGTAACGGGGTGCTCACCTTTGTTAAATTCTGTAATGCACCTATAGGTGCCCAAATTTCACTTACAGTCCCGTGGCTGGGCTCTGATTCACACTGAGCTTCCCAAAGTGGAAGGGAGGATTCAGTTAACTAAAAGCTGTGGTTGAAAGAGACACATAAGTCTTCTTCACTAAAGTTTGGTCTTTTTCCAGAGTTAATGCTAGCACAGAAGGGAGCCAGGGAGGACACTGTTGTTTCCCTCCTTAGAACAAGAGAGGGAATGTGCTACAGGTGAAAAACACCTGAGTGTCTGGACTGTTGGAGATGAGATTAGAATTTGGATATCCATGTCACCTTAATCTGGGAAGGCTGACATTTCAACCCCTGCCCTCATCTTCAAATGCTGGTTCTGGCGAGACTGAGATCCATCTCTCAGTTCTGAACACTCTCTGCAAGAAAGGCTACACTGTGATGGAGGGGGCTGGCCTTATTTTTCCAGTAGAAGGCTATTATCTTCCAACAGCTGTTTATAGTTAACTGCAGCCCATACTTAAAGCCTGAAAGCTGGAGCCTTATTTAGTGCCTGTGGATTTGGGATGAATAGAGTCAGGCTTAACTCTTTCTTCTCCCTCTAGTTCGTGGCTTCTGTGGGGTTTGGGTTTGTTTTTAAATGAGTTGGTTCTGTTGCACATGTTTAGAACCTTTTGGCGAAGGGGAAAAGCAACTTTCCATACATTTAAATTTGTAATAAAAGTAACTTTTAAAATTTGGAAGAAAAGTGAGAAAGAAGCAGGGCTCAGGCATGGGGCATGAAGGAGAGGCTAACAGCTGTTTTATGCAGGGTAACTATGGAGGGTCCACGTCAGGAGCGTGCTGAACATGGCTGTTGTATATTTTATTTTAGTTAATTTTGATGATCAACACTTGGATAATGACATGACTCTGCTCATTTCAAAGGACAGGAAAAGGAAGCTGGGATGGTGAATCTCAAGACTGAATCAAGAAGAATCTGGCTGTCGAGCCCTTTACACCTAAATTATAGTGAATTCTGTCGTCTGCTAACTCACAAGCACTAATGGAGGCGGTGCTGTGTGCCCTGCCCAGAACTGCTCTGTCATGAGCTGAAGATGCCAGCCCAGCACGTTTAGAGGTGACCTGGAGAGAGAGCAGGTGTATGGGATGCTCGGAGATCACAGGAGAAAGGCAGTGGTGGCTACAGAGGCTATTCTATCCAAAGGGAGAGCAGATACAGCCCACAGGAATTTAGGAAGGGAGAAAGTGCACCTGGAGGAAACAGGGCAGGCTACTACCGTTGAACTCTGTGCACATGCTGGAATGTGCAGCACTGATGGAGCAGGGGCCGTGGAAGTTGGATGGGGCCAGAGAACTGTCAGTGCCTTAAATGCCGCTCCAAAAACCTGAGAATGAACAATGCGTTGGGCTGATCAGCCACTTAGAAAGATTTCTCTCGCTGTGGTGAGAGAAAGAATGACTGAGAGGTCAAAAGAAGGCACAGAAAGCTGGGAGACTCCCTACCAATCCAGGAAAGGTAAGTGCTCATAGATGTGGACACTGGGTCTGAACTGAAGAACCATTTTGTAAATAGAACAAATACAAGTGGCATTCAATTTCCACATCTCTCTAAAGACTAAAAAGAGGTTAAATTTTCCAGCTGGAAGTTGGAAGGAACATGGCTTAAACCACTAACTCAACCCCAAATGTCATACATTCTTGAGGGCTACAATGCTAACCAGCGGGGATGGGGTGCAGTAACACTACGCCAACACACAGGCACACGTACACACACACACACACACATACACACACACACACACTCATTTTCTCAGTACCTCTGGAACTTTTGTTCTCCTTTTGTTTGACTATAGCATCTTTCCTGATAACAAAGGAAACCAAAGATTTTGAAATCCATTGTTGAGCACAAAGAGAGGTGGGGTAAGAGGTTTGTGGGGGAAAACTTGGCTGACTCTGAACTTTACTCTCTGCCTTGGTACCCAACAATTCTCAGTGGGAGAGAGAGTGGCTTGCCAAAGGGCTCTGTGTGACTGGGCTAAACGAGAAGAATATGTAAAGTTCAAGATGAAAAGACAGCCTTCACAGCTGAAAACAGAGCTGGGAGCCCATGGAGCTTGGGAAAGGAGGCTTCACAAAGAAAAGTGCTTATTTGCAAACTCGTTTCTCTGCAGTAAATGCTCCCAGGACCTCTGGCAAAAGGAATTCCTGGACACAGGCCTTTGCATTGAGCTGTTAGTGATCTGCGGTTAATTACCTCTCGCCAGGCTCCTTTCTGTAGCCAATCCATGGGGCAGCCCGCAGAGGTCTGGGGCAGAGGTTTTGCCATTTTAATTCCAGCATTCAACAAAGTTAAAGTCTTATAACTACAGAGCTGGAAAGAACTTTAGTTCTTCAACTCTGAGTTTCTGATTTTTAACTGTGGTAGATCAGACAAGGGAAGGGAAGGCAGGGTCTCAAGGGCTCGGGAGACAGCAGCATCTTCTGCTTGTAGAGGAGAGTAGAGGGTGAAGGAATTTACCTCTTGCTGTCAGAAATGGCTGGGCACCTCCCTATCACTCACAGGAAGGCCTGTCCTGTTCTGCCTCGATTGCTGCTACAACCAAGCAATAGACAGGCTTTATTCCCCTGCAGATCCCCTGATCCACAGGCCTGGGGCCTCTTCCAGAATGACCTTCTGAGCTCCCAATATTTGGCATAAAAACATAACAAAGCCAGGTTCCTGTAACCATGCCTGTAATCCCAGCACTCTGGTAGCTGAGGCAAGAAGATCACAAGTTTGAGGCCACCATGGACAGCTTAGTGACTTACCAAGAATCTATTTCAGAAAAAAAAAAAAAATTGAAAGGCTGGGGATGTTTGTCAATGCAATAGGGTCAGTTCAATCCCAGTAGTGTGCACATGCACACACAAACACAATGCAAGCTTTCCTGAACAAGAGATTTATTAGGATCCTAGAACAAATTTTAGATCTACCAAGAACTTAAAAATGCATGACTGTATGTGTGGATATGTGTGTGTGTGTGTTCATGTGGATGTGTGTGTATGCATTTGTTGTGTGCATGTGTGCATGCATATGTGTGTGTTTATGTGCATGTGTGTATGCTTATACAGTGTCAAGCACCACTCCCTAACCTCACGAGGGTTATTGTTCAGAAAAGTGTATGCATATAACACAGTCTGGCTTGCCATTTTTTACTTTATGAAGGTGGAGAAGTGATACAGATTCAGTAGAAACCACTCTGAATTTTGAATTTTGATCTTTTCCCAGGATAGCAATATGCAGCATGATTCTCTCTCATGGTACTGAGTAGAGACAGGAAGCTGAAGTCCAATCAGCCAAGCAATCTGGATAGTACACTCCGCAGTGTACAATGCAACTGCTAAGATGTGCTACTTGGAAGTTAAGTGTATTAAATGAATTTTCTGTTTATCATATTTTCAACTTATAATGGGTTTACTGGAATGTAAATGACTGCATCAGTGTATCATGTGTACAAGTGTGTGTGTGTGTGTGTGTGTGTGTGAGTGTGCACATATAGATAGAAGGAGAGATTAGTTTTAAGGAATTGTCTGATCAGATTGCAACAACTACATAAGTTTGAAATTTATAGAACAGGCCAGCAAATTCAGGTGCTAGTTGATGCTGCTGCTATAGTCTTCTGAATCCAAATTCTGCAGGGCAAGTGTCTAGAAACTTCAGCAGGATTCTTATAGTTACAGCACTGGGAAGAATTTCTTCATCAGGAAATATTTGGCTTTTCTCTTAAGGCTTTTGATCAGTGACATGAGGCTTACTGACATGATGGAGGGGAATTTGTTTTCCTTAAAATTACATCTTTGTAAATACCTTGTGGCAACACCTGGGCTAGCATATAGTCAGACTACGAGCACTGTAGCCTCACCAAGTATGCACTGAGAATTAACTGTCACAGAAGGTATCCTAATCATCTTAGGTACTTTTCTTGTTGCTAACACAACACCAAAGCTAAAGGAGGAAAGGTTTACTTAGCTTATTTGTTGACGTTTCAGTCTACAGTTGGCTGACTTCAAGGTAGGGTGGCACGGCAATGGAGCCTCTCCGAGGATAAACAGTCCGTGGCAAAGCAGGATAGGCAGATAGTAGCCATCAGTGAAATGGTGAACAGCAAGTGACAACAGCAGCTTTTGTCTGCTCCTTTTATAGTTTATCTAGGCTACCAGGTTTAAAGTGTATGCCATACCAATCAGTGAACTAATTTGTCAACCATGCACTCTAATCCAAGCTTCACACCCTCTAGATTCAGGCACCTCTGAAAAAGCCCACTTATGACTACATGCAGCTTTGGGGGTCATCTGAGCACAATACCAAGAGAACCTAATCCAAGCTGACTGATTACATTGTGAGATATGTTACTGGTAAAAGATTGAAATCAATACAGGATAATTTATTTTTATTGTACCCAAAGTTATCCCAGGTACATAAATGCCATACACACTAGATGTAAACCTCTTCTACTGAATCCAAAGATTCCCAGGCCTACTTCCACACTACATTTGCAGGCCAGCTTGGTACCCACTGTATAAACTGAAGCCCACTTCCTCCTAGGCCTGAGCCACCCTTCTCTTTCCACAGACATCAGCCTCTGAGAAGACCTGTGATTATGCCACACACCTCAGAGGAATATGCTCCAGCTGGGGGTGGGAGGCAGCTCCTCCTGCACATAGTCTTTTTCCTGGAATTTCTGTTCTCCCTTTTCTAGGTATTAACTCAGGCCCATTAAGATCTCCTGACATTTTCATCCAGTTCTTTATCCTGACATCAGCTTTGTAGAGAGATTAAAATCTGTACTGAGCCCAGATTTCTTAGGCAATCCAAAATTAAAATTAGAAGCAAATCAGTAAATCATGATAAGATGAGCAGAAGCCAGATTCTATGTGCAGATTGTAGCTGTGCCAACTGGCTGACCCCTCAGCAGGGAATTGCTGTAGGACTTAGAAATGCTTCACATTGTTTGTGTTAAGGAGGTACTAATTCAAAACAAAAATCAGGAAGTTAAATCTACACTATGTTATTTTGTTCTATTATAGAAGATAATGTGTCACTGTCTCCTATTCTTTTACATCTGATTTGGCTTAAAAATCACCTTACAGGAAGAAGAGGAGAGCCCCCCTCAGGGGCTGGGTGTACAGATCCACACTGGGGCTTACTAGACATCTAGTGAGTGAGCGTAGACCTCATTTTCTGTTTGCTTTAGGAATATTTATAAAGGCACAGGGAAAAAATATGGTATAAGCTACTGAGTCAAGTAAAGTATACTCTTAAGACAATTGAAAAAAAATCCATCCTCACATTCATGAGTTTCCTAATAGTGTGTTATCCATCCTAAAGAACTGAATAAAACATGGTTAAACATTTGCATGAAGGACCCCACTACATAGTGATTAAGAACTGCTAATCACAGGATCAGCACAAACACCAAAACCATTGGACTGGTGGGCTATGATAGGCGAGCTAGGGATGACAGGTGGGGAGGATCATGTGATTACTCTAGTGTCACAGCAAATATCTGTGTACAGGCCTCAGCACAGTGTCATGCTATAGTCTCTCGAGGCCCCAGAGGTGTAGTCAGACTCTCACCATCCTCCTCTACTGCCTTGCAATGGGCATGACTGCTGGTCCAGCTCTCCGGGAAGCTGTGCTTCTGTTTTGTAGCATTCTTTGCCATTGTGCTGACCCAAGTGCTGGCCTCATCATTTACCTGACGTCACTCTCCTCTATTATATGGTACATTCTATGAGGTCAAGCATGGAAACAAACAACAGTGATTGACAAGACACAGCAAGCAAGAGACCCATGAATGAGTGAACCTGTCAATCACCCAAGCAACTACCACTTCCTCCAGGTGTGACCAGGCAGGTGTTTATTCATATGATGGTCTCCAGTCCTAGTCACCATAGATACGAATGAAACCTTAGATTTGTTCCATCTTACTCCTTTTTGCCACTGGGTATCCACACTGATGTTTCATGTTTTCACAAATATTTAGAGGCTGCTGTGTGTATGAGATCACTTTTTCTACCAACAGTACTCGAAGATTAATTCCTAGAAAATCACCATTAGTAAATGTCAGGCTATCAACTATACATCCTTTGTCTTTCTTTCCTATAAAATGTTTCTTCAAGCTTAATAAAAGCCATTGTGCTTGTATTTCCTCTTACATATTTGCCTAAGATATGAGTCAAAATTCTTTGTAGTGCCATCTTTCTGTGTTGGTTTTATGTCTTCATCTGGCCACATCCTGCCATATTCTAAATGTCCCAACCCAATATTGCATGATGGTGTTAATGGAGAAGTCCTAATTAGCCATAGTCCTGGAGATATAGGAAGAGCAAACCAAAAGTCTCATTGCTTATGTTTTTGTGATGGAGGAAATAGGAATTAAACAAATTTTCTATGGTGAGTTGAGTAGAGAGGACTTTTAAAGTGTCATGGGAACATAAGTGAAAGAACTTGAACCTAAGTGTGCCAATACATGATACTTGGAGACCATGACATTTAGGATGGAAATTAAAGGAGAGGTAGCTGAGTGAACAGCACTGCAGACAGTACAAAGAGGCAACAGGAAGACCCAATGATGAACAACACGTGCCTGTCAAGAAAACAAGAAGCCTGAATGCTGGGAAAAGTGAAGGACTTCTCCATTAACACCATCATGCAATGATGGGTTGGAACATTTAGAATATGGCAGGATGTGGCTACAGATGAAGAAATAAAACCAACACAGAAAGATGGCACTACAAAGAATTTTGACTCATATCTTAGGCAAATATGCTCTCAGACAGCTTTGTTTCTTAAAGCATAATGTTCAGTTCCCTTTGTCTCTATCTTGTCATTCCTCTACTCCTGCTACTGCCTTAAATGCTATTTATCTTTTTCTCTATATGATTCCACATTTATTTATTTCTGAAAATGTGCCAACATCTCCAGTGATGGAGTCTCTTCTTCCCTAGAACTCTATTCAAACTCCTACCATGACACTCATGGATTTATGGCTTGGTATAGGATGATCATTTCTGCCCATTTTGCTCCCTGGATATACCCAGTGGGCAATGAAGAGTGAAGCACTATGGTCTTTCCACAGTAAATTGAATTAAGCTGTTGAATTCAGCACCCTTGAGCATGAAAATATTTCAGAAGGCTTCTTGCTCACGATTCCAACCCATACTGAACACTTTCTTCTACATTTCTAACAACAAGCTTTTCCATTGACTTTTTGTCCTCAGAAAAACCCTGGAGAGGACAAAGAATGTAAGCTTCTGAGTTTGGAAATATCTACAAAAGAACATATTGGGAGAAAGGTTTAAATCGGATAAGGAGATTAATAGTCCAAGTTTAAAAGTCATTAAGAAGATATAAAGAATGAAGTTTGAATAAACAAAGCTGTGGCTAATGAAACAGTTTTTGATCTCAAAGACAAGTGCTGAGTAGTGGGACTGACACTGGGTCACAAACATCATAAAATGCCATGGATAATGTGAGCAGAGAAAGCTGTCACAGAAGGATGCAACCACAAAAAACTAGGTCAGCACTGTAAATCTGAGACCATTCTTGAGGATGGCTCTAAATGTGAGAGGCTGGGCCCAGCTGCTGAGCTCTCTGTTCCCGATTCAGCTCGTGCCTCTTCATCTGGCCTTGGTCTCTGGGCCCTTTGGCCCTTTGCTCAGAAGGCAGCTTGGCTCCTCAGCCCTTTGTCACTGGGTTTTTTTTCTTTAGATTCCAAGCCCCTAGCATATAACAAGTACTAAAAGAATGTGTGGGATAGCAACAATGATAACAACCAGGAAACAGTGGTTGCAATAACAACAAAAATAGTGTCATAGCTTTTAACAGATCCTTCACCTCTGTGCATTGCTCATCTCTCTTCATGAAAAGCCTAACAACCATCCTGCAGGCCACACAGTTGTCATTAGTAAGGAGTTTCTTCCATACATGTAATGTATCCTTGAAAATAGAAAGAGGTTTTGGGACATGGTAATAAAGAAGCATTGGTTTTTACTGAGATCTGGAGAAACCTTTTTTATTATACTCATCTATTTATTCAATCATGTGTCTCTTCCTTCACCACCACATGCTCATTCCAGACCTTAGCTTGGAAAACCCACTAACTACCATTAATAATACATCATACGGTCCACATACCACTAACCATGCTTCTTAGAGTTGCCACAGTGAAATTCTTTGATTGCAAGTCAAGGCACACAGTCTTTTGATTTAGATCTTGTATTTGAAATCACAGTTTGTTTGCTGTTTTCATACCACATAGGATGAAGAGATTTTCTCTTCCGCTTGGCCATCCTGGGGCATCTCGTCACATTGCAATATGTACAGCTTAGGCCTGTGGTGCATACTATTTCTATGCAGCCCCATGGAGCAACTCAGTAGGAATTTTGGCTTTGACAAATAATTTACATTGTAATGTAACAGAGACAGTCACAAACAGATCTTCCAATGGCCAATATTCTTTTGAAAAGCGTTTATGAATGTGGTAGCAATCAGAAATGTTACTTGTCTGACATGATCCTAGGCCTTGAACATATAGTGTTAAGCAAGGATGGGCCAGCACCAAGACCTGCCATCCTAGAGTTCAAAATCTAAAAGGCAAACCCAAATGTATCTAAGTAACCACAGTAATGTGTGGTACATATCAAAATAAAAGACAAATGAAAATATATATAACCATGTAGAAAAGAAACCTAACTCAATAGACATTCAAAAGTTCTTTAGGAATGTGCACTTTCGAGAAATTTCAAGGCAGACGTGGTTAGAGGTGAGGAGAGGCAGCAGCGGTGACGACATCAAGTCGGTGCTCCAGTTATCACAATAAGTCATCACATACAGTTTGCCATCTGAATTTGGGCAGTGAACCCCAGACATGGAAGTACCAGTTCTGCCTATGTACCTTATCAGAAATCTGACTCTGGACAAATTACATAAACTTACTCTACCTCAGCCTTCTCATTTTTAGCACGGAACAACGCAGTGCCCACTGTAGTTCCATTATTGTGGTACTTGAGCGAACTCACATATTAAAGATCCCTTGGAAGAGGGTGCAGCTAATGCTGGGAGCTCCACAATGTTTGACGTTGTGATCACCATTATCACAATTATTATTTCTCCTGAAACTATTGTTAGCTAACTAATTTCTAAAGAATCAATTATTCACCCAAAGCCTCAAGTTTTCATTCATAAAATAACACTCTTACCTGTGCTGCTGGGAGATTATTAACAGAAATGATAAATGCAAAGCTTGTGCATGTCATAAGCATCCTGCAGATCCTCAATAGATCCCACCTGTTGGTGATAGTGATGCCCCAAATCACACTAAATGTGTCTGCCTAAATCATGCTTGTAACCTGCTATTTACAGCTTATCTTATACGTGTAGACACTGACAGCTTTTGTCCTCCTGGTTTGCTATAGAAACCGTGATTGGACAGAAAACAAGTCAGGTATGCCACCCCCAGCCAGATAAGAAGGCAAACCATCTGTCTCAAGTCTCTCTTATTTATCAAAGGCCACATTAGTGGGACAAAGTCACCTGATGAATTTGTGGCCCTTTTCTAAGTTTATCACAATATCCCTGACCCTGAACACTTCTCCAAGTCTCTTCCTCTTAGTGTCACATTCAGTGGAGAAAAGGTCAGCAACAAAGAGGAAGTGAATACAACCAGAAAACTCTAGTGCCAACAGCTGTCAATGAGAGGTGCTATGCCCTTTCAGTGGCTCCCTTCGGGCTGCCCATAGCACAAGTCTGGGAGGCAGCAGACTGGGCTGTTCTCTGCATAACGGATCCATCACCTAGCCTTTTTCCCAAGTCCCATTAAAAAGCTGACACCATTAATCTGTGCTACTTTACTTCTCATTATGCAGAAATGTGCTCTTGATCGAATGTCCCCTTGTGCAGGAGCCTGATTCATCACCAATGGCTGTGGGCCACACACCAGAAATTCATAATCAGCTGACATTATCCACCCAAATCATTCCCAGGATTTGAAAAGCTCAGAACTATCTCTATCCTTGGGAAGAAGCAGCCACACGGGGTGCAATCTGTAAGAGCCCTGATAGTTGCTATGATGGAGCACTCTTTGAGCAGAGTTAAATTAAGGGAAGAATTATTGTCTCCCTTGTACATGTTTGGGTCATTGATTTTCTAAGAAGTTACCTACACTGACCCCACATGGGAACTAAACATCTTACAATGGAGAGACAAAGGGACCTAGGATATGTTGACAGAGACTCAGCAACACAGAGACACAAAACTCCCAGGAAGATATAGACATGTTTCTCCTATAAATTTACATCTTTTTAAATTCAATGTCCTTTCTATGACATCCAAATTTTCCCTTATCACTCATAGGATGTGTGATGTTTAGCTTAATTACTTGCATTCCAGCCTCTGTGTGATGCCTCTTACTGCCCAGTACCTCCATTTTCAGATTAAATAAAAGACAGGGAGTAAAAATCTATAATGGTTATAACAGCTATCTGGGCAATAGTCACTAAGGTTTTTTCTGCTTATTTCTTTGTTTTTGTTTTTGCTGTTTCCTTTGCAAGAGCTTGGAATATAATCAAGTTGGTCCTAAACCAGCTACCTAATTCCCTGAGAGATAACCAGGCACCAGATTTTGTGACTTATGCTTTGACAGCATAGCAGTTATTCTCAGTCCCCCATCCTGGATCATTATGAGATTTAAATAAATATTAAATTTTTAAAACCTAAGAACACTTAATAAATAATACTCATGAACATCTATTGCTTGGATTCCTGCTCAGCACTCCAGAAAAGGATGGTTTTGCCTCTGAACATCTTCCAACAGAAAGATCACATCCTGCTGCCGACCTCTGTTCTGGCTCTTGAGCACTCAGCCTGTTGGGGTAATCTGTCATTTGTGTGGCTAGAATCAGCATTTCTTTCAATTCCTAGTTACTATTTGTATATTTGTGCCATAGCCACAGAGAGTGAGTTCAATGCTGTAGATAAGAAAACATCCCTGGATTTATTTAAAGAGAGTAATCCTAGTCTGGTCCACAAATCTATTTTCTAGGTTAAAATAATAGGCTTTCAGTTATTTCTTGTGTGACTTGACTTGAACTTTGTTTTAAAACTTATTACTTAAAATTGAGTATCTTCCACAACTCTCAGCTTCATACAGAGAAAACTTTGGTGAGCAAGGCCAAACACTTTCCTAGATAATAAAGCAAGAAACAGAATCAGTAAAAGCAGACTCTGGTAAATTCTTCCCAGATTACACAGATATTATAGTTTTGGCACTCTTATTTCCATTTTCTTTTAAGAAGTATGGCTAAAGTCCTATGAAAACACACTTTTGCCTTTGTCTCCTACCCCAGAAGTGACCTAGAAGTCGGTATGTATCATTCTTGTACACACAGTTCTTACAGCTATACATGAACATTTTCACAAATAACATGTAGTATTATAGTGACCATTTAAAAGTTAAGCTAATGCTTTCATGCTATAAAATCCTCATAAACCCTATTGCTTGCAATCCACAATATATTTTCAAGATCTGTCTATACTAATTTAGGTGTTGCATAGCAATCTACTATGTGGTTCATACATAGTATGAACCACAATTTACTTACTCATCCTATTACACTACCGTTTACTCGTACATTGATTAGTTAGATTACATTTTTTAAATTGTCACTCTATAAATATATGAATATATGTACATGAATACACATATATAAAATTTACACACAAATAATATATATATATATGTGTATATCATGTTTGTCTTTGTGTAACACAACTATACACTCTCACTTTCCTTATGTGTACATATGCATGAGTTTCACACAAATCTGTAAATGGAATGGCAATGTCACAGACTGTGAATATCTGCAACATTATTGGATAATGAGAAATTCTGTCAAATCACTGTGCTAATTTAGTGCCATTTAGTAATATGTGAAATCGTGAACTTGATTTCAAAAATACTGCCATAAGATTTAAAGCAAAGATATATTAGTCATTTCTTAATTGTGCTACAAAAAACTTTAAATAGTTATTAAAAGCATGCTTAAATAAAAGTTATATGATGATCAAGAATTGTACTCTTAAATTAACTGATTTATAAGCACTAAGAAGCAGTGAAGAGGTAAATACATATCAAAACCTATGAGAAGTTAACTAAAAGCTGAATTCAGGAGAAAAATGTAGCCATAATCTGAATTCACAAATATTTATTTGTTTCAGAATGAAGAATTGAGGAAATGAAATTCTCATTTATTAAAATAAATCAGGAAAAAGAAACTAAAAAAGAAAGTTTAATAAAGTCTATAATTAATAAAAATAGTTCAATAAAGTTTATAATTAAATGTTCAAAGGTAGCAATGTGTAAAATAAAAACTGGGGGTGGGGAGATGACTCAGTGGAATAAGCACTTCCTGGCAAGCGCAAAAGAAAGAAAGAAAGAAAGAAAGAAAGAAAGAAAGAAAGAAAGAAAGAAAGAAAGAAAGAAAGAAAGAAAGAAAGAAAGAAAGAAAAAAAAAAAGAAAGAAAGGTAGATAGGTAGATAGGTAGATAGATATATCCAGGGGCTGGGGAGATGGCTGAGTAGAATAAGTGCTCCCCTGCCAAGCACAAGGGTTTGAGTTCAATCCCCAGTTCCGAAAAAAAAAAAAAAAAAAAAAAAAAGATAATAATAATAAAAAAGAAAAACCAGAAATTCTGTTGGAGAAGAAAGAAACAGGGAGAAGGAGAAGTATAGGGAGAAGACAGGAAGGGAGAGAGAGAGCAAAACCAAGAGACAGACAGAGATGGAGACAAAAAGAGACAGAGACATTGACAGAGACAGAGAAAAAGTGTCTCACTGTTCTCTCATTGCTGCAATACACAACACCCTAAATGAAGGAAGGAAAGGGTTATGTAGCTTACAATTAATGAAGGTTTCAGTCTGCGCTCTGCTGGCTCTAAGGCAGGTGCACATGGTAGAGGGCAGCCCTTCATGGCAGCGGTAAAGAGCAGGAACAAGTGGGAAGAGTACTGGCAACAAGGGCTGCAGAAAACAAGTCTGTCTGTCTCCCTTGTCTTGCTTTCAGGCCATCTGCCCCAGGCTGGGTGTAGTATTCACACCCATAATCCCAGCAGCACTCACACCCATAATCCCAGCAGCACTCACACCCATAATCCCAGCAGCACTCACACCCACAATCCCAACAGCACTCACACCCACAATCCCAGTGGATCATGAGTTAATCACAAACTATAAACTCTAGACTTCCTCATGACTGCATTTGGCTTTGGAGGACAACTAGATGCAAACCATAACTGAAAGGGGGAGAGAGAGAGGACATAGAACATAGAACATAGAGATAGAGAGAATTATGAGAAAACTCACAGAAGAGAATTAATAAAATCATACTACTGCTTCATGGAACTAACATGGAAATTTAGGATAACTATAATATTTCCTAAAAAATGTATTGCCAAAATTTTCACAGAAAGATAACAATAGAATAGAAATTGCTTTATTACCTTATAATACTGGGAAAATGTTTGAATAGTAAATGATAATTATTGTGATTTGATAATTATACATCATTTACATATCATAATGTACCACAAAACCATGTAGAATAAAAAGGTTATTTTTTAAAGATTAAAAAGCAAAATCTATCCCTCAAAAAAATAGCAAATCAAATAGTCAAATGAACATAAATGTATTAATTTAGACTATCCAGGGTAAAGTTCAAAGAAGAGAGTAAAGTCAACACCAGTCACCAGGAAATGCAAAGTAAACCAAAATTAGATTCTATTCCATGCTCAGAACTTTGATAAAAATAAAAAAGAAAGTAAATACGTGTGACAAAAGTGCACGGAAGTTGTAACCTTCAAGTAATTCAATGGGTGTGTCAAATAATAAAACCACTTTGGAAGAGACTGCCAATTCTTCAACCTGTCAAGTTTAGTTACCGTGTGATCCAGCATTTCCACTTGTACATATGCACTTCAGAGAAATTCAAATCTCCATAAACACCCAAAAGTGTACACAAATGTTTAGAGGAGCATTGTTTATGACAGACAAAAAGCAGAGCAAGCACATGTTCAACAATAAATGAACAGATCAAGAAAATGTAGTATAGTCATGTGTTTAAAGTCAATAAGAAAGAAATGGAGATCTGACACATGCTATAGCCTAGAAAATGTACAAGAATATTATGCTAAGTGTAAAATCAGGAAATTCCATGTACTATGTAATTCCACTTCTACAAAATTGTACAGAATAAATGAATTTGTACACTGAAGTATACTAATGGCTTCCTAAAAACAAAAAAGAGAGAGATGTATTTTGAGGATGAGAAATATAGTCTAAAAAGAAATTGGTGATAGTAGCCCAGTTCTATAAATGTACAGGAGCTACTGGATTATGCATTTGATTTGAGAAAACTATGTCATGTTAATTATATGGCAAACAAAGTAGATCTAAAGCATGAAAGGATGAACTGAAATTGTGGTAATAATCAGATGACCTCACAGTTGGGGTTTGGCATTAAGAAAATATCTTTTAGGCTGGGTGTTGGTGCACTCCTGTCATCCTAGCATTTGAAAGCTGAGGCAAGCAGGCGGAAATATGTGACTGTGAGGCCAACCTGAACTACAGAGAGCAAGACCATGACTGGAAAATGCTCTCTCTCTCTCTCTCTTTCTCTCTCTCTCTCTCTCTCTCTCTCTCTCTCTCTCTCTCTCTCTCTCTCTCTCTCTCTCTCTCTCTCTCTCTCTCTCTCTCTCTCTCTCTCTCCCATACACACACATACACACACACACACACACACACACACACACATAATATCTCCTTTAACCCATGAAGCTCAAGGCTCATTCTCTTCCTCTAATACTGGTTGTAAAATTGGAATAACTAGAAAATTAACCCTTTCATTGTTGCATGGAAAACAAAGCATAGAAATTGCCATTCAGTTCTAGTCCACAGGAATTATGTCATTACAAATGGTGTTGTAACTAGAAACAGTTGAAATGCATGTTTGGGAATTTTAGGAATAATAAAATTAATATGAAAATGTATTTAAGATATCAACTACATTTGAAACAAAATGAATTGATTTTGAAGTGATTTAGCAGAATGAATGAAAGATTTACTATATATATATATATATATATATATATATATATATATATATAGTTTTTATAGTAAATGGTATTTTGATATAGCAAACTTGTATTGCGGACTATGCTAGTTACAAAAATGAATAACTCAGTGATTTCCTTCACAGAGTCAACTATCTAATGTTGAATATGACATTGTCAATTTAAGAACAAATCATTGGCTCCAAATTATTCTAACACATGAGCTTGACACTCCACTTAGCCCCACTGAAGACTTGCAGTATCACTTGGCGAGATCCTTAAACACATAATTTCTGATTGCAACTAGGACCAAGTGAATCAGTTTTTCCCAGAATCTTAACATGTCAGTTTCCCCCAGTGATTCTGACTTACAGGAATTTGAAAACCACTGTATTACTTTTCTGAATATTATTACAGCATTTCCTAATAGGTTCCAAATTCTAAATGACCAAAATGACATTAATAATAGTATTTTCACCATAGATGGGGAAGATTTTCTTATATTTCTTCTCCTGAAACCCACTTGTTACATATTGTTCTCAATGCATGAAATATTAGAAAATTCAAAAAGGAACAATACCGAAAATGTCACTATGAGCACATAACTCATTGTGTCTATGACACCACTTTACTAAAAATCTGGTTTTGACTAGAATCTATTCACAAATGTGTAGAGCACCCCATCCACCCTCCCAACACCTTCACAGCTAAACTGCATCCTTGGTCCAGATTTACTGAATGCCAGCACCCTGCCATAGAAATGCAATCGCAGCTCTATGTCAACACAAGAGCACTGGGCATGAAGAGAGGGTGTTATTCCTCCTGTGCTTCAGACACGACCCTTCAAACATGGGGAAGCTTTCACCAAATGCTTGGTAGCAGGTTGGTTTATGATTTATCTGACCACTTGAGTGTATTGTCCGCACCCTGCTATGGTTTCCAAAAGCATCTTTCAAAGGCCTGTCTGTGAAAGACGTGGTCACCAGCTCATGACTCTATTGGGAGGTGGTAGAACCTTTAGGACATGAGACCTACTGGGAGTGAGGTCCTAAAGATGGGGAGAGGTGCCCTTGAAGAAACTGCTGAGACCCAGGGTGTCTCCCCTTTGCTGCCCATGGGGTGAGTAAATATCTCTGCCGTGCATTTTGACTATGTTATGCCATCTTCTGTAGGCCCAAGGACAATGTGGCAAGCTGCCTGAAACTACCAATAATGTGAACCCAAATAACCCTTTCTTCTTTCTAAATTGATTCATCTTAGGTGTTTGTTATAGCAACAGAAAGCTAACACATTTTCAAACCTAACCTTGCTTAACACCCAGCTTAGTTGCAGCAGATCACTTAACACTTATTTTAATATATAAGTACCCCAATGCATAAATTCAGTGTTAACAATGAGATCATTGATTAATATTTATTAGCTCAATGAGTCATGGTAATAAAATCATTCTATGTGTGAATGTCATAACAGGAAGAGACCTGCAAGGAATAAAGCTAATTTCCTTTTCCAGTTGGGAAAATACTATATCCGGATCATTGGTTGGAAGTCAAAGCCTTTATTTCCCTATCAGACAAGGCTACTCCACCTTTTCCTCCATACCTCAGAGTGCTTGGGTGGGGTTGTACTGTCTCATCCAAGTCAAGGGCTCTATGTGTCTCTGATACTTGAGAGATTTGGATATCTCAGCTCTTATGTCCTTTTCACAAATCACTCTGACTCTAGGCAATGGTAGTTTTCATCTCATTCTTCATTTACTATTTGCACTTGCAATAGAAAGAAAAGACCCATTAAAAATTAAAATGCACATGATGCCTGGGAAAGTAGGGGAGATTATGTTCTGAAGACAAAGCTTAAGGAAAGGAAATCAGAAAGAAAAGAAAAGTGCAGAAGATAATTTCAAGGGGAAAGATTCTCACTAAGCTAAGAGTGTTGCAGCCCTAGAATTTGTCCTCTAAGGTAAATGTCTAGTCTCACTGATATGACAAACATTTTCCCACCTGAAGAAGTTTGATATATTGCATAAATACCCCCATTAGTGATGCAGTAGTAGTAATAATCAGTTTTCTCCCCTTTCATCTCCGTTGTTTCTGCCCACACACATTTCCTATTTCAAGCTTTGGTGTAACAAATGCATCTTTCAAAGTGGAGCCCACGCCTTGTTTGCACATGCATAGGTCTCTTTATCACCACGTGCAGTCCCTCCAGCTCACAGAACTAAACAATGCAGCATTTTCTCTTCTCCTAGACCCCAGAGCTCTGATAGAATTCACTTTGGTTCCTGTGCAAAATGTAATCTGCAGATAATGACAGGTCACTCACAGCAATTCAATCTGCTCCCCTTGTTCACCCATCATTGTGATAAGTGCAGGATAATGTAATATGCAGCTAAGCATGCAAAGAGTCAGACTGGATGTTCTGTTCTTATGATGCTATGAAGCAGGATGTAAGAAAAAATGTTGGTAAATATCACAGGCATTGCCCCACTCTCCTAAATGGCTCTAGAAGCAAAAAGAAAGCTTCTTGAGGATGGAAGATCTTTAATGTCCCTGTTGTCACCTGCACATGTTACAGGACTCTGGTCCTTCACTGGCTATGGCTGGTGCGTGTAAATGACCTACAGTCTGATAAAGCAGCTACTTAGCTCCCATGGGAAAGAAACACAAAGTAGCAAAATGCTTGAGAGTGGGTGATTGCCCACTGTTTTTGGTTATCATTGTCTTAAAACATTGAACCCACATTGTAAATTCTTCCTTTCAAGTCCAAAGGAGAAGCAGAGGCTCTTTCTGCTTAGTTGGATTTTTTCAGCATAGAAATCATAATCTGCTCATGCATACTATGTTTTCTGTTTGTAAGTTTTGGGTTGGCAAAACTGGGAACTATCATAGGATATGTTGCCATCAAGATGAATCCAGAAGATGATTTAGCCTAAAACTCTCATTTAGTGTATTTCACACTATTTTTCTCACAAAGAAAATTCACGATCATTGGGAAATATTTGGAAAAGATGAAGAAAATAGAAAAAGGCCACATTCCAGCAAGAACTTGAGTATGGATAATGAAGACAAAGTTATGGAGAAGGCAAATTATTATTTCTCAGTTAGGAACCATAGCAAGTATGCAATGGGGTTAGAAACTGGTCACTGAGAAGCAGATGCATCTGTCCAAGCTATCTGCACCTCTGGTCAGCATGGTCTGACCCTCATGCTCTCCCAGCTTCTCTCCAACCAGATAGCAGGGAAAGCACTGGACTCTACCAGCCATACAGGTTCTGTGTTAATGTGAGCGGAAGTGGAGAAGACCCATGAGGGAGCACGGGGTTGTTGGGAGGTGGAGTTGTGCTTCCTTGTCCTAAGTCACAAAGGGTAATGACTCAAGGCATCACCAGGTGCACAGAAGAAGCATCTGGAGCTCTCCAGTCTATGGAAATTATCTCAGTCTCTAGATAATGGTGGGCTATTTATGAACAATGCAGAAGAGAACGATAGACCTGTTCTCTGTTCTTCAGATGTGCTCAGATAAACTAGAGACACAAGAAAGTGTCCCTGTATATAAACACATACAAACACTGATGCACCCATACTCCTTATGAGGACCACAAGGATGTGGATACACACATAGGGAAAGTAACAATTAACTACTTTGCTTCTTTGCTCCTCAAAGGATTGCCCATGGATCTCCAGCATCAAAATATCCAGGACATCTTTTAGAAATCCAGGGTCTTGGCCCCATGACCAGCAGAGAACCAGGATCATGAAGTTTGAGGTAGCACTCCATGCAGCAAGGGATTGAGAAGGCATCCTAGGAAAAATGCCATGAGTGGGACACTTTTCTTTGTGTTGTAAGGAAGGAACATGGTGTCTGTAAGAAACTGTTTTGGGAGCCCAAGATAGCATAATTGATACCAAATGGGTTCAAAGTCAAAATTACATTTAATAAAACAAAGATTACAACCTGTTTTATTGCTTCTATGTGTCACATCCAGAGTTGAGAACTTTAATACAACTATTGTGAAATTCTATTCTCACAACCTCATGGGGATATCTTCTTCTGACCACAAAAGGCAGAAAAATAGACTCAGAGAGGCCAATAACTTCCCCAAAGTGAGAAAGCTAGCAAGAAGCACAGTGCGGGTTCCCGCATAGAGCTGCTGATTTGTGAGCTGGGCTTCGCTCATGATGCTGCTCTCCACTGCCCACGGCTGCTCATTCTGTCCTTTTGTCCAATTGCTGAGGTACAGAATTCTGTTCTGCTGACCCCACCTCCATTACAATCCCCTTTCTGCTGATAAGTGGCTCATGGAAGCCATAGTCAGGGCCAGGAGGCAAGGACCACAGAAGCCACCTGTTGAGAGCACACCAAAGAGATCATTGGTGCTTGCTCATCCCTACCATTGGGCACAGAACTCATGCGGGTGAGCACCACATTCAGAAACCAATTTGGGGATTAGAGCTAGCTTCTCACCTGAAACATACACTTCATGGCTTCTGATGACCACAGACTTGTCCCCTGGAGTGCCAGCCAGGAGAACGGTAGAGGCCCGCAGGTTCCCAGCCTGTCTACAACCTTCCCAACGGCCACACATCTGGGAGCACATATGCCTGGCTGTTTCTGTAATTACAGCAAGATGCCTTTGGATGTCCCTTGTCTGGTGTTCTTCTCATGCAAATGTGGCATTTCCTGTCCCACAGCTCCTGTCCCTCACTCAGGTGGCTGCTGACTTATAAAGAGCTGACACAAAGAAAGGCAGTGGACCCTCATTCTACTTTAAACACCCTGGACCAGTGCACATATCTTCCAAGAGGAAGGAAGATACCAAAATGCAAACCATAAGTACGTAAAGCAAGTGAACTCTTGTGTTGCATTACACAAAGGTTGGAAAGACCTAAAAATAAAATCCAACTCAGATGACTGGAAACACCTGAACATCACCACATCACTCAGAAGTCTCTGAATGAATGCATTGAAAGAAATTATGGAAACTACACCCTTTACAATAATACCCATGAAAACAAAATACTTAGGAATCAATCTCACAAAGGAAGTAAAAGATTTATACCGTGAAAATTATAATACTCTGGAAAAAGACATCAAAGAGGATTTAAGAAAATGGAAAGATATAGCTTACTCTTCGATATGAAAAACTAACATTGTGAAAATGGCTGTACTCCAAAAATTGTCATATAGATTCAAAGCAATCATGATTAAAACAGCATTAGTATACCTCACAGATCTAGAAAAAAATCCTAAAATTCCTCTTGAACCAAAAGAGACAAAGAATAGCAAAAGCAATCCTGAGTAATAAAGGAAATGCAGGAGGCATCACAATCCCAGACTTGAAATTATACTACAAAGCTACTATGATAAAATGAGCATGGTACTGGCAAAAGAAAAACAGACCTGAGTATCAATAGAACAGATTGGAAGATGTAGACAAAACCATAAGCACACTCAGCCACCTTATCTTTGACAGCATAGCCAAACATGTTCACTGGAAGAAAGATAGCCTCTTTAATAAATGAAGCTAGAAAAATTGGTTTTCCACATGTCAAAGGCTTAAAATAGACCCATGCCTATAACCATGCATGAAACTACAGTCAAAGTGGATCAAAGATTTAAATACTAAAACTGAAACACTGAATCTTCCAGAACAGATGTAAGTAGAAATCTTGAGGACATAAGGGTAGTTAAAGAGTTCATGAACAAAAATCAAACTGCATGGAGAATATTTCAAAGAATCAACAATTGGAATCTCATCTTTTTGTAAAGTTTCTGCACTTCAAAAGAAATCACCAGCAAAGTAAAAGGAAAACACATGAAATGGGAAACAATTATAGCAGACTGTCCTTCAGACAAAAGGATTCCTACCTAGAACATATAAAGAATTAAAAAAACAATCGGGCCTCCAAAATTCAAAGACCCAATCCAAAAATGAGATGAATATATACTTCATAAGAGACACCAATGGCAAATAAATATATGAAAAATGTTCAGCATCATTAGGCATTCAAGAGATGCAAGGCTGGGGAGATAGCTCAGCAGGCAAAGCACTTTCCTGGCAAGCACAAGGACGCAGGTTTGATCCCAGTACCACATGGTCTGCCAGCCCCACCCTGAGCCTGCTGAACAGGCCACCCAAACCAGATATGGTGCATGTGTGTAATCCCAGTGCTGGGAAGCTGAAACAGGAGGATTACTACAAGTCTGAGCTGTGTAGTGAGACCCTGTACCAAATACATTAACAGAGAGAGAGAGAGAGAGATACCATCTTATGCCAGACAGAGTGGCTATCATCAATAAGTCAACCAATGGCAAATGCTGGAGAGGCTGTGGGGAAAAAGAAACCCTTATGCACTACTGGTGGGAGTGCAGTCTGATACAAACATTATTGAAATCAGTATGGCGATTCCTCAGAAAAATAGGATTAGAGGTCCCATTCAAGCCAGCTTTTCCCCTCCTAGGTATTTTTCCAAAAGAACTGAAATCATCAAGCCACAGGGATACAGATTTATAGCAGTGTAATTTGTTGTAGCTAAATCTTGGAAACAACCAAAATGCCCATCAACTGAGGAATAGATAAAAAAATATTCAATTCAAAGAATGGAGTATTATTCAGCTATAAAAAAGTTAAATTTGAGGCCTGTGTACATAAATGGATGCAACTAGGATCTATATTGCTAAGTGAAATAAATCAGATCCTTAAGGTTTCTACCTACCTCTCTTCTGGAAGATTCAGTGTTTCAATTTTAGTATTTAAATCTTTGATCCACTTTGACTGAAGTTTCATGCATGGTAATAGGCATGGGTCTATTTTAAGCCTTTGACATGTGCAAACATCATATTATCTTGCTAGTGAGAACCTGAAAGAATAATGAAAATCTAAAAGGTACAATAGACACTGTGAAAGGGAATGATTTGTTCAATGGAAAGGAAAAACTGGGATGAGGAAAAGGACAAATAGAAGAAGGAAAAAAGTATTTAATTATATATGAAAAATAGTTTGGACAATTCTACTGTAGATTTCTGCTAGTCTTTTGAAAGAAGTTAATACTTATTTATGTTTTCTTTTTACTTTTTTTTCCTCTTTTGATTTTCTTGCAAGGTCTTTGTTATTGTTCGTTTTCTTTCTTTAAGTTCATCTTGCACATTTATATCTGGTAATCTGAGCAATTAATTCAAAAATTGCATCAGGTAACGCAGCAGCAATTGCCGAACTCCTATTACTTTTTTTAGTGAAATTTTATCACTCCTAATGCTGTTTTTTTTCTACCACCATTTTGTATTCTTTAAAATATAAAAACAAAATAAAATAAACAGAAGTCTCTGAACCTCAGTTCTGATTTTCCAAACTGCCTCTCTGAATCCTTCCTCACTTGGGTTCCCCTTGCCCTCAGGCAGAGCTGGAGGCCCCAGGCCCTGCTCAGGCATAGATCCTGAGTGCAGTAGCTGCCTAATAAGCATGTCAGTCTAGAGAGAAAATATCATTACTGATTGTTTGTGAAAGTGGAACAGCTCACATGCACAAGGCTGGAAAGGGCACTGACTGTCTGCCTACCGTACTGTGAGCAGGATACGAAGCCTTCACCCCCAGAAGTGCCTGATACAGGAAGCAAGAGCACAGAGCACCTAGCACTCAGAGAGAAGGAAGGCTGGGACAGCATATTATACTTTGGGCTAGATTCAAGATCGTCTACCAGGGGCACAAGCATTTGAACCCATGGGTACTTGTCTGAATACATTCATGTAGAGGCAGGCAGGGTGAGTCTGAGCATATCAGCCAGGCAATGAAAACACAATGTTCATCTCTACAAATACTTTTGAGATTAGAAGAGCCCCTCAGTGGCTTTGACTTTTAGTGGAGATTGCTCCCCTGGGAGAAATCAGCTGCAAATTTGTGTAAGCTCATGGGCATAAAGAAGGAAATTGTTCCAGCAGGGAGGCTTTATCAAAGACCCTCATGTGGAGTTAGAAGTGCAGAGAGTCCCACAGGAGACACCAGAGGGACGGGCTGTTTGACCCCTGTGGCCAGAGTGAACTAAGGAAAAAAATGTGGGTGCAAAACCCAAGGTCGCCCCCTCCTAAGGTGAGGACTATTCAGGAAGAGCAAGAAAGGGCACAGCATTTAGAATACAAAACTCAGGCTGGGAGCACTGACCCCAGCTTTGCCCTTCACCTGTTTTTTCTTTTCTGGGTTATGATTTACGTGCACCAAAATTCCCCAATTTTAAGTGCTCAGTTCGAGTGAAAACATTGCACAAACATATTTCCTGTGTAAACACTGCCTTCACCATTATGCAGGCTGTGGACACCACCCCAGAAAGTTCTCACCACCCATGGCAATTGACATCTCCTTCCCCCACTCACTTCATAGAGGCAACAGTTGTTCTTATTTCTATTGCAAGGTTAGCTTGACTTATTCTAGAACATTGTAACATGAAATCACATAATACATGTATTATTTATGTCACTCTGCAGAAGGCATTTGAGATTTGTTTCTGTCATTTGTAGAAGTTAGTTCCATTTTCTCTTGTAGAAATAAATCAGTTTGCTTATCCATTTACCTATGCAGAGATATTTGGGTTGATAAGACATTTGGGATATTGTGAGTAAAGCTATTCTGAACATTCTTGTGCAAATCTTTCTGGAAATATACTTTATTTCACTTGGATGGGTACCTAAGAGTGGGATCTTTGAATCAGAGTGTAGGTGTATTTTTAGCTCCAGAGGAAGCTACCAAATTGTTTCTCAGAGTACTAGAACAATTTGCACTCTGAGGAGTGCAATGCAGAGGAGTTCTAGGACCTTCAGCCATATCCTCACCAAGCTTGGTATTGTAGTCTTTCTAAGTTGAGTCATTCTGGTATATGTAAAACAGTATCACATAGGATTTGGGTTTTCATTTCCTACAAAGTAAATGTATAATGTGTCCATTCATACACTTTTTTTGACTAATTGGTTGCCTTCTTTTGCAAGTAATTTGTCCATTTCCTTGTTGACTTCTTTGTTGATTATTGAACTACAGGAGTTCTTTATACATTCTACATGTAAGGCCTTTGCAGTTATTTTTCCTTGAGATTTTTATGTGTCCTTTGTTGGTGGTATTTTTAAAAGCAAGTGATTTTAACTTTGTTAAAGTTCAATTTATCTGTTTTCCTTTATGATTAGTACTTTAGGACTCCTAAGAAATTTTCATCACCCTTAGACATGAAGATATTGTCATATTTCATGTCTAGTTTTATAGTTATGTTTCATATGTTTTGATCTGCCATCCACCCAAATAATTTTTATGAATGGTATGATTAGGGTTTGGCACTTTCTTCCACACAGATAATTGGTGGAACAAAAATTTTCTTGAAATTTCCTTTCCCTCACTGAATTGAATTAATGCTTTTATCATAAATCAACTAAACATATGTATGACTTTATGGATTATTCATTCTATGAGACATTGAAGTTCCAGGTATATTTTTCTTAGTATTCAACACAGGTTTCAGACATATGGCTTCTAAATCCTTTAAAATATTTGGATGATAGCAAAATTCTCATGTGGCTGGAGGCAGAAGGCCAAGTGAAATCAACTTTCCTTGTTAAGTAAGTCATTTTATGAGAGCACAAAATCCAGTCCACAAGGGGCAAAGCCCTAAGGATCTAATCAACTCTGATAGGCCCCACCTCTTAATAGCATCACACTGATTAGTGAGTTTCAATATGTGGATTTGGGGAGGAAAGTTTTAAACCATAGGGTGCTGTACAAAAAAAAAAAAGAGCATAAAATGCAATTGTGTGCTGTGAGTCCACCTAGCAAAATCAATCCAGAAGGTTTTCTAGGGATCACCAACACAGAAGTTATTTCTCTGTCATATATTATTAATAGTCTATATTTTCTTTATTTTTCTTGAGTATATCTAGAAATTACCTCAGAGAAAAAAAATTTTTGACCTTGGTTACTGTCACTGTTGGTCAACATTGATGATGATTATTCTGTTTCCTGTTCATAATTTCTATTCTCATCTTCATTATTTCCTTTTTTATTTTCTACTTGATTTGAGGTTAACTTGGGGCTGGTGAGATAGCTTAACAGACTAAAGCACCTGCTTAGGCAAGCTTAGGCTAAGCACAGGGTCCAAGCCTAGATCCCCAGCACAACGTGCCATGCCAGCCCCAGCCCCAGGCAGACTGAGGAGCCAGAGTCAGGCAGGTGGTACATGCCTGTAATTCCTACACTGGGGAGGCTGAAAGCAGAATCACTCTGAGTCTGAGCTGCATAGTGAGACCCTGTAACAAACAAATATATTTAAATTAAAAAAAAAGATTAACCTGCTATTTTACTTGCTCCACATCAAAGATTTTAAATTGCATTACTAAAGTATAAGCAATTAAACCTACACTTTTTTTATCTCTAGGGATTTTTGTTACTTCTCACACAATTTAAGAGATTGTGCTTTTATTAGCATCTATTTCAAAAAAAAGCAAGCACCCTTTTGACTGTTTCAATTTCCAAATATTTGGGGCTTTGCCAAATATTTTGTTGTTATTGACTTCAAATGTTATTCCATTCACTCCATCTTATTTGAGCTAGATGACCCATACTGAGCCTTGCTGGTGGACTTTCACATGTCTGTCTATGGATGGCCCAGATGGGCTGGGAAACAACAAGCACCCTGCAGCCAGTGGGGGAGCACACAACATACGAACTGCAGTACACCCTCGCTGGTTAGCACTGTTTTAAAGTTTATATTCTTTCTGTATGGTTAGCTAATTTTAATTGAGCTAAGTTAAAATTTCTAATTGTATTTATTTATTCACTTATTTAGTCCCTTGTTTTTGTCATTTTTTCTTCAGCCTTTTGGAGCATTTTTATTCATTACATACATGGTCAGGAATTCCAAGAATTCTTGAATTAATGATGATGAAATGATGCCCTTCTCCCAGAGCAATAACACAATCATGAAATCCTCTATGGCTGATATATAATATGAACCTCCTATTTGTGTCTCTAGGAAGCAAGTGGTTTTGTTCTTCACTTCTGTTCATTCTTTTTCCTTTAAATTTGTCTGTATCTTCATAAACTATGTTCCTTAAAAACAACATGTACTTGATCCTTCTTTGATATCCAGTCTGATCATCGCTACCTTTGAACCTTTTTTGTTCATTTGCACTAGATGTAAGCAGCGCGATAGTTCAGACTGCAGCAGTTCGCTATTTCTTGTCTACCTGTGCTCTTAGCTCCAGCTTCTTGTGCTCTTTCCTTCCTATCTTCTTTTGTTAATCAAGTTGTGTTTTGGTTTTATTCTTTTATAGTGGTTTCTATAGCCTTTTTGTTTTTATTCTGTTCTTTTTCTCTTAAATGTTTGCTCTATTGTTAACTACAGGCTTTATAAACCCATACTGAAATATTATAGCATCACTTCATGACAGTGTTTTCTCTTCCTGCCTTGGAGTTGTCACTACATTTTGATGTTCCTTAGCTACAAGTTCAAGTTCGCTAGTTTTGGCTCTAAATAAACCATTGCATTTTATAACATTTCAGAAAAAAAATATATTGACTTTTCTTATTAACTATTACTAGTGTTCTTCCCTTTATATTCAAATGTTCATTGATACTATTTACATTCAGCTTGAGGAATTTACATGTTCATTTCATATAGTTTGAGTCTGAATATGTGTTTTCAGCATCTGCATATATAAATAAGGGCCTTCATTTTAATATTTTATTTTTAAAATCTATTTTCACACAATAAAGCAATCTCTGTACTATTACTTTTCTATACATTATACTTGTTCAGCATTTTAAGATGTCATTGCTTTTCCTTATTATGTTCATTGTTTCATTACTTTCCTTCTTTTCTTAGTGGTGAACCTGCCGTCTTTCTCTGGATTTTCTTGAATATGTCCTTCCTGTTGCCCTGCCTCTGGATGCTTTTCTGGCTTTTGCTTTTACATTGGTTGATGGTAGCTTAATTATCACTTGACCAGGCATGATTTTCTCTGTATTTGTTCTGCTTAGGATTTTCTAGGCTTCTTGTAGTTGTGAGTTTTTGATCAAATTTTAAAATGGTTCATCCGATTTTTTTTTTATTTTAAAGAGTATAAAAGTAAGAAAAACATTTGAAGCAATACAGAATTGCAGAAAACAAAGTGATAAGAATTCAACAATTGTTATATTTTATACTGTTGTCTTCAAAATAGTTGTTCAGATTACTAAGTATGCACATGTAAAATTAGTCAAAAAATTAAACATTAACTGTTCCTTTCAATAAACAAAAAAATTAGTAGTACAATTATCTTAGCTGTCTTGTTATTTTGTTCTTTTTTTATTAAATTTTCACTCTCCTATCTCTTAGGAACTCAATTACAGATTTATTTTTCTTTTTTAATTATTCTCTGTCTCTCTGTCTGTCTGTCTCTCTCTCTCTACTTCCCCTACTCCCTCCTCTCTCTCTCTCTTAAACTGGATAAACACTAATAATGCATCCACAAGTTTATGAACATTTTATTTTGTGGAATCCAATATATTATCAATCTCATCCAATTAATTTTTGTTTTAGCTCTCATACCTATGTATTAAGATCTCTATTTGATTCCTTTAAATAATATTGTATAGCTCTTCTAAAATTCTTCATTTCTTTACTACAGCTATTTCTTTAAGATATTTGTTAGTTTAAAGCAATTGCCTACTCATTTCAATCTCTGGTGACATGTGGGCCTATTTTTATTGACTGATTTCCTCTTCACTAATGTTTTTATTTTCTTCACATATCTAGTTAGTTTTAAAATTTACTACATAGTTATTATCAATTTGTCGTATGGACTCCTAATGTTGTTACCTTATTTAAATCAGTTGTTTATATTAGTCCTAGAAGTTTAATAGTATTCACAGATTGGCCCGCTCTCCCGCAGTTCAGTTTTACCTTTTATTTTATCAGTGTGTGTTTGTAGAACGTAGTGATTACGTGCCTCCAGGACAGGTGTGCATGTCCTCAGCAAATCCCACATCTTTGTTCCTGCATTTTCCTTCCCCTTCCTTTTCGTCTCTTCTTTTCTTGATCCTTATCTCATTTGAGAAATATCCATCTCCCCCCAGCCTATGTTCTATATTTTATTGATCTCTTTATTTATATTTTGGGTTTTTCATACAAGACGGAATCATTTGATGTCTTGGTTTGTGTGTCTGATTTGTGTCACCTAACATATGGTTTCGAAGTGCATCCACTTTCCTACACGAGTCAGTTTTTCCCTTCTTGATGGCAGAGTAGTGCTCCACTGTGTGTATATGCCACATTCTCTTTATCCATTTGTCTGCTGATGAACATACAGGCTGCTTCTAAGATTCAGCTACCAGGAGTTTTGCTGCTGTAAACATGGTTTCAGATTTTAAGTTTCAGTGTTTGAAAGTTGGAAGTTTTTACCAAATTTCTCTTACATAGAGGAGCTCTAAAACCAGACTCTCACATCTCTTGATGGACATCAAATGGAATCTCTGCAGACCTTTCATCTTTCTTGCTGTTCACAGTGCCTCTAGAACCCAGGGGTCTCACCCATACCTGAACCCTTAAACAGTCAGGCTAAAATTTGAGAGGAATTCACACATGGCTCTATGGAGCTTCTTCTCCATGGCTACGCCCTTTCTGAGAACTTTTGTCTTCACTGTTCTAAGACCTCTGGAAATTACAAATGTTCATTCCCTGTCTCCTTAGACCCAAAGGACTATGTGAGTTCTACAGGCCACGTTCTATAATCCAGTTCAGAGAGCTGGCCCTTTGGAATGCACAAATGCCAATGATGACAACAAGTTAATGCAATTATTGCTTCCAGAAAGTAAGGAGAATCCAGGGATAGCTCCCAAACCAGTGTCTTCCTGGACAAAACAAACAAGGAGGCTTCACTAGGCAACTCAGCGATATGGATGAAGGATGACCCTAGAGCTTGGCATAGCCCTGCATGTGTGCGATTCCAGGTCAGTCCTCTTCATGTATTATATATTCAATAAAAGGGGTAGGAGACAACCTCTGATGCAGAATGCAGTATGAAAATGACCTAATTTTATTCTAGTTCACTGGGAAGGAGTAAGAAGGATGACTCCAAACTTCTGGATGGCTCCTTATATATTTTTGCCCCTTATCTGAAACAAGTAGTAAATTTCAAGGCATGCTGCATCATGTGAAGGTGTGGCAGCTTTGTCCTGTAAGCACAGGACAATGTCATTAAAAATAGTTGCCTAGCAGAGAATTGCTCCGTGATAGTCCACAGGGTAAAACAAATGTGAATCTCAACACATGGGCCCAATTTTTCATGAGCCATCTTACTAGTGTGTGTGTCCTTTTAGAGTTACTCTAAAAGTTACCCACATGTTCTATTTGTATGATGTTTGTATGCTTTTTTTGTTTCCTTTGGGAAGATTAGTCCAATATAAGCTGCACTGTCACCTAAACTAAACTCCTAAGTAAACTTCGTGTATTACTTGCTTCAACCAGAGTTTACTAAAACTTTCATATGCTTTATGCTGAGTTTGATATTGTAGACATAATAGCAGATTTTTTTAATGGAGTTTACTAAAATAATTTTTTTTTTTAAAAAGACTAATTCCCACTTTTGGAACATAAGTCTAATAAGAGATTCCCACACAAGGAAGTAGTACAAATAAGTGCTACTTATTTGAGATCATGTAGCTATGAGGGCCTGACAGGGTGATTTGAACTGATAAAGAGGTTGACAAGGATGCCTGTGGGCAACACAGATAGTGTTGTTGCCATCTACAGTGCTGCTGGCTCCTGGAATGTACCCCTGTGGCTAGATGACTCGAGTCCCCTTTGCAAAGGCCGCAGCTGCCACCTGAAGTCAGTTGACCAGCAAACCACGCCTTGTCCATGTTGGCGCACTTATTTGTCCTAGATAAGTCAGTGGGTGGGGAAAGGACGCTCTGCGTAGGACCCACAGATCCAGAGAGTTGTAATTAGAGGCAGGAGGGATAGAAGAGGCACAGACACACTGAACAATCCAGTGTAGCCACAGATGAGAGAGTCTGTAACCACCTCCAGCACATCTGAGTAACTCTGAACCGACTTCAGCGAAATGGAAAGGACAAGCTCTGAGGATGCCCTTCTCTACTGAACTATGAATGTAAGAAAAACAAATCCTTCCTCGATGGATTAAAACTATTGTGGACAACAGGAAAGCTTTGAGAAAGCCGGAATTTTGTTCTCTTTCTGGAAGCCTAAGGAAATCACCACTGTAGATCACTGTAGAGGAAGGAGGCTACAGCTTGCCTGTTGGGAAGCAGGAACCTTGTACAGTGAACAAAGGGAGGGCACCCCTCCCTCATTCTTATCATAATGGTGGCTTCATGTGCATCACAAAGAGTTACTCTGAGTCCTACCAACCTTATGGCAATGTTTTCTCAACTTTATTTATAATTACAAAATAATCATGAAGGATGACACAGCCATTTCATCCCTCTTTTTCTTTCTGTGCCATGGTAGGCATTCTCCTTCGAAGCCTTAGTCTGATTAGCCAAACCCTTGAAATACGTGCCTTTTATAATCTTCTTAGTCTAGTGGGAAAATGAAAAACATCACCTAGAAGGCTCTTATTATTTTAGTAGTAATTATATTTTACTCAACAGAGGTTCTTATTCTTCAAATACTATTTAAGAAAACAAAATAGGAAAACTGAAAGAAAGACATCAAATTATGCACAGCCTATTAAAGCTCACATCTGCTAGCACCAAGGTTAAGGACTTTCGGTTCCTCAGCAGAGGCACTTGGACAGAATACAAAGCTCGCCGGACCCCCGGAGGTAGGAGAGGATCTAAGGAAAGAAGTAGTGAGACGGGTGCTTGCTACAGCCATATCACGTGTGGCTTCTGAGAGGCATCTTAAAGACTTTAGAACATATTCTTAAGCAAAGGAAAGCCATCGGAGGATTTCAAGCAGAAAATCTGATAGTCAGCTTCATATTCTACAACTCTCTGACTTCCACGTAGAAAATTCACCAAAGTGGGGCCCACGTGCCTGGGAGAGGCCATCAGGAGACTGCTGCTGTCTCCTAGACAGGAGGTGGCAAAGCTGAGGGCACAGAGGGTCCTGAAGGAGGGGAAGAAAAGTTCCCAGATTCAGCACACACTTAGGAGGATGAAAGGGTCTGGTGACTGACTGGGTATGGAGTTTTGGCAGGCGTGACTTATGCATAGGTATTTCTTTATCTCAATAATACTGCCTCTGTAAAGAAATATTACTGATGTTTTATTATTTCATTTGTTGTTACTGAATAGTCATTATATGCTGTGTAGCAATTCCTTAAAATTATGTACATAATTTTAAACCCACACCCTCCACCCCTACTCTTGGAATACTGAAGTAATTCTTTCAGATCTGCTAATGTATGTGATTCTATGCTTGAAACTTCTAGGTGTGAGGGACTTTCTGTATGTGCCATTATTTTTGGAATGAATCCCCATGAAATAATTCACAGGGTTACAATATATGATCATATTAAGATTCTTATAGAAATAAATAGAATTATGTATGTTAACACTATAATTACCTCACTTGGGAGAGCCAAGAAGATAGCCTTACATCAGTTTTTCCCCCTCTATCATTTGAAGGTCATCCACTGACTTCCTTCCATTGTTCAAAGGACATTGCTTGTCTTTCATATAATAGATACATATTTAGAACCTACACTCTTTCCTGCCCCATGCTGTAAGCTCAGAACCACAAACCATGGATGAGCAGAACTTTTCATTTACCATCTGTGAACAACAAACACTGATTTCTGAAAATGGAGTTCATTTAGTGCAATTCTGTATTATTTCTGATAGTTTTTATTCTCTTTAAAGAAGGAAAACAATGTGCAATGTAATTAACCATTGTTACCTTCCCTTCATATTGTTTTGAAATTTTTCTTTTTGTTTGTTTTCATGTTTTTTTTTCTTTAAAATAAAATTTAAAAATTAAATGGCAGAAATGTGGCAAGTGGCTTATCCTTTTAGAATTCACGTGCCCCACACACCCAGAAGCATCTACTGTTCTAGATGGGTAGAAAATTCAGTTATGCCAACTTTTAGGAAAGAGTATCTTAAAAATTTCGAGTTGTATCTTAAAATACACAAGATATACTTTGAATAAACGATATAGTGCTATTTTTCCCACAATCAGGATACACAGGTCTGGGATTCAAATATGAAAATGGGAACAAATCCTCTCTACTGACATATTCAAAGAATGCTTACTACCTGCCCAGATGACATTGATCTTTTTTGATTTGAAAGTCTTAGTTTCCAGTGAGGAAATGTTTTCCCAGGACTACCAAACTGTGTTTGGCCCACCAAACTGGTCACTGTGATGGTTACATGTCCATCTCAGGCTTTCTGCATTACTAGGTGAATTGGGAGATGGGGCTTATTATCCTTATTATTAGTTTCCTAAGCACCAAGCAAGACTGAGTTGCCGTGATGCAGCAGGTTGGAATAAACTATACAGGGAACTTAGGTGACTCTCATGGACAAGATTCAGAATCCTCATGTACAACTATAAAAGTTATAGAAGATTACAACAACCAAAATAGCAAAGCAACTAAGGATTTAGACCACATTGAAAAGATTGGGGCTCCACACCTACAAAACCACTTATCAGAGTAGAAATTGAAGAAGATGGAGGTTGTGTGGAGACAGTAGCATAGGAAAGACACTTCTTAAAGAAGCCTCTTATCCATGGGAGAAAGCTTCCAGGACATTTGATTGCCTGCAACCACAAACACTCCTGGACACTATGCAAACTTTTTTTTCCATATACATACATCCCTATTATAAAGCTCAATTTATAAATTAGATACATTAAGAAGTTAACAATAATAATAGTAAAACAATAGTAATGAAAGTTATTTATTTAAATGAACAAATTTAGTTTTGAAATTTTCCATTTAATATTTTTGGGAAATGGTTCACTGTGAGTAATGGAGACCACAGCATTGGAACCACAGATGGTGTGGTACAACTGTACAGATAGCAAGCAGGACCCTTGGGCAGCTCAGAAGTAAAGTCTGAGATGCCCGCACATATGCATAAACACATGGATCTCTTGTTTTAATATTGGTTCATCCTTTCTCATTATTTTATATAATGTTCATAAGCTGTAGGCCAGAGCACAGGTACTGTCCAGTCCATTTATCATGCTGAAATAATAATGTTTTAAAAGTAGCTTCACTACATATGTATACCAGGGCAAGGTAAGTGAAATGGAAAAGTTTACATTTTTCATTGTAAAATTAAGGAGATGACTTCTTTCTTGAATGACTGGCACAGTGAAATGGAGGAGGATGCTTGCTCCGCATAACCAATGGAGAAAGATTCCAGGTTAAGGTAAAAATGAACTTTCTAGCAGTTATCACTGTAAGAAAATGAAATGACCACATTGTCAATGTAATAAGCTTCCTATGCCTGGTAGACTAATAGCACATAAATCAACACATTAAATATAATATTATGATGCCACAGGGGTACAATTGCTCCTGTTTTGCATTGAGAAAAGTAATTCTCTGGGAGGTAATCCAGTCTGCCTAAATTCACAGAGCTAATCGTGCAGCTTCCCGTCTTCCTCTAATACTAAAATGTGACTTTCCGTCTCACAGTGCTCTGAAAGGCCAGGGAGGAAAGTGGCTGCGTCTTTCTTCTCCTTTGCCACAAGAGTTTCAGCTTCTCTGGGGAACTAATGTGCTCCTTTTGGATATTAAGCAGCTTATTTGAACTTTCTTTAATATGTATTTAAAATGCATCATTAAGTGAAGTTTTACACTAATTATTTAGTCCATTAACCTCCAGAAATGTATAGATACTGACATATTATTAGCATGAAAACAAAGGCAAAACCTGTTGTCATGTAATTTTTGTGCTCCTTTCACCTTTCCACTGCCAGCCAAGCACAGTACATAGTACAAAGTGTAACCACACACAAACACAAACATGTACACACATGCATGCACACATGTACTCACCAAATATTATCTCCTTAAATGTGTGTTTCAATTAAATTTTTTCCTTATTATTTTATACCTGGTACATTCTAGAAAGTAGCCAAACTCCTCCACACACTTTTCTTTCTTTCTTTCTTTTTTTTTTTTTTAAAGTGGAATCTGAGAGATAACGCTTTATTTTATTTTATTTTATTTTTGTCTTTTTGAGACAGGGTCTCACTATGCAGTTCAGGCTGGCCTTAAATTCACTTTGTAGCTCAGGCTGGTCTCGAACTCACAATAATCCTCCTGCCTCAGCCTCCCAAGTGCTGGGATTACAGGTATGCGCCACCACGCCCGGCCTCCAGACACTTTTCTGCACACCAGTGTTTCTAGCTCCTATACATCCAAGGACATGGAATGGTGTCCTCATATATCTGAAGTTCAACATGGCCATGCATCTACTTTATCAAATAAAATGTCACTATAAATTACTTGAGTCACCCTGAAGCCTAACATTGACATAGTAATTTCATAAAATGATAGATCCTCTATTACAATGGACCCTCCTACCACTACGGAGCACAGAAAGTCTATTAGAACCTTATTGGCCATCTGCCATACAAAAGACATAATCTTTTACTATTTGAAGCCACTGAAAAACAGAATTGGTTTGTGACTTCAATAGGACCCAATGTATCCTAGGAAATCCATGTAACTACCAAGGCTTAGATTAGAGATTGGATCTGCAAAACATATGTCCAAGATAGACTTCATCATTTTTGTTTTACAAGTGAGAAACTTGAGATTTAACAACATGCCCTAAATCACATGGTGAGTTACAAATGGAGGAGCTGAAAGGGACAATACCTGTGTTTCTCAGAAAAGACGTGTTTTCTGATTTAATGCAGGAGTCAGTTGAATTCTCCAGACTTTCCACAGGCCTGGAAAGTCTATTGTACTCACAGTCTTATTCACTGATCTTTGAGAAGGTAGAACCAGCTCTGCAACACAACATCTTGAGTTTAATCTTCTAGGAGCCTCTCTCTCTCTCTCTCTCTCTCTCTCTCTCTCTCTCTCTCTCTCTCTCTCTCTCTCCCCTTCTCCCTCTCTCTTCCCTCCCTCCCTCTTTTTTCTCTCTCCTGTTTTTCTCGCTTTTTTATTTCAGGATCCTGGAGATTGAACCAAGGGCCTTCTAACCTTATTTTTTCTTTTAAAGAAAAAATAATAATAATAAACAAAGAGAATTTTAAAAATCAACAAAACAAAAACAAACAATAAAACCAATTAAGAATTTCAAAACAAAACGATAGGAAATCAACAACGGTTGCTGTATTCTGTGTTGTTACCCTCAAGGTAGTTTCTCATGTACCAGATACGGGTGTGTGAGATTGATCAAATAATTAAGTTTTGCCTGTTTGTTGTTTGAGACAGGGTCTCACCAAGTCACCGAATTTGCCCACACTGAGCTCAACCTTGAAATCTTCCTGCCTCAACCTCTACAAGTGCTGGAATTATAGGACATGTGACATTGCACCAGTCTAGGATTATATGTAAGTATTTGAAATATGTTCAAAACAAATCTTTATTTTTCCTGGAAGGCAAAACTCACCAAAACTGTATCCCAGTGGACCTACAGCTGTTTTGAACCAACAGTATACAACTATACCTGGTTCAATAGGCAATATAGGAATAGCGATCACATACAAAAGTAGAGCCTTATAAGAAGAAGGTTAACAGAAGGAGAATACTGCATTTGTATTTTTTATTGTTAGAAGAAAAAAACAATAAAAAATTTCAAAGCAAGATAATAGAAATTTAACAGTGGTTATTTTATTGCATTTTGTCATCAAGTCAGTTGCTCGGATTACCAGATACAGGTGAATTATGTGAACTGGCTGTGGAAAACCAGTCATAGTTACACAAGTAGTAGTCAATTACATTGTCAAATAAGGAGTAACACAAATTTTAATTATTTTAAATTCACAAATTTTCAGTCTAACTGGCTCATGGAGCCCAGTGCTGGGGTCTACCCAAATGATGGACATATTTGGTTCTAAACACACAAAACAAAACACAGATGATGTCCAATTTTTCCTTCCTAAAATATTGTCTCATTTGTAAAAGCAAACAAACCAACAAACTAATTATCCCTTTACCTGGAATGTTCTCCAACAGATGATAGAGACATATGGTCCCTAAACACAACTCGCCTTTTAAAAGAGATCTACATAACCTTGTTGTTTTACACACTTAAAAATTACTGTTAAAAGGGAAAAAATAATTTGTTTATATGGAGAGGTTCAGGTGGGGCTCATTGAGCACAGTTCTGCTCTCCTTGCACCCACCTTACCTGTAGCCATCGTCGTGTCTGATGAAGATAGCACCATGCCCCTTCTCAGATACCTCTTCTCTTCCTCCATCTCCTTGGCCTGCAGCCTGAACATTGTCTTTCAACTAGGACATTACCATTCCCAAACAGATCTTCCTGCCTTTAGTCTTCCCAGCCCACTGCATTTCCTATAGTTATCAGAGTGGATTTTTTAAAATACCATTTGGAGCTGAGCACAGTGGTGCATGCCTATAATCCCAGCCTCAGGAAGGCTGATCCAGTAGTTTGAGGCCAACCTAGGCTACACAGTGAGTTCAAGAGCAATCTGAACTATGCAATGAAGTTTTGTCTCAGAAAGCAAAACAAAATAAATACAATTTAGATTGTATTATGACCCTCATTATAATTTCTCCTATAGTTCCCTGCAACTCTCAAATCACAGCAAAATAAGCCATGACTGAGAAAGTCTTTCCTGTCACAGTGCTTCTCTACCTTGTTTTATGTCCTAGAATGTGCCTTAAACACTCTTTCCTTCAGGGCTATGGAACATGTGAAGTTTTTTCAGTTCATATTCTTATCCATCCATTCAAATTTCTCCTCCAAACTGTTACTCATCCCCTCAAAATCCAGACCACACACCTCCTTTCCAAGAAGACTTTTTCCATCCTATCTCACCCAAATTTCTTTGGACAAATTTGGTGTTCTGTTTTAATTTGCTGTTTATTTGACTTTTATCACCAATAACTTTTGAAGTCATTGAGACCAAAAATTGTCTTCTTAATGTTATATAACTTGATACAACATATGCTGATCATATAAATATGAGAGAGGGAGAAGGAGAGCGAGAAACTGAAAAATGAAAGAGAGAAGAAAGGATAAAAGCAGAAAAAAATAAAGAAGAAATTAAAGAATATACCAATTCTAGTGTTTTCAATCTCTGTGTCAACAGCCCTTTCTCTCACTGCACTGTTATTCTCTCACATAGATGAGCAGAAGGAGGGGCACTGATAGTTAATGCAAATAATATTTTCAAAATATTTTCCTCTAATGGGAGTAATAGAATCTCTACAATAAGGAGTTCTTCTAGAACTGTTGCAAGCTCAATACATACATGAGATTGGATGTTGAAGTAATACAAATGTGAAAAGATGATATTAATATGTTATAGGGTCAAGCAAATTTTAAATAATATCCCCATCTAATACCTCATGTGGCTCACAAAACTACCCAAAATGCTGTGCTTGGCAGCTTTAAAAGAACTGGGTGTTCAGAAAGGAAGTTAATAATCAAGGCCACCCCTCAAGCCAATGGCAAAACAAGACAGTTCATGAAATAATTTTTGCTGCAATATGTGAGTCTGTCTTGGACCTTGGAACAATAAAATTATCCTTCTATTTGTTCATTCAATTAATCTATTAGTAAGCACAGAATTGTGCACTATACCAGGCAAGTTTGATACACAAGATGAGTTTTAAACATCAGATTTCACACCTGAGTATAGTTACATCTAGTTGAATCTTTTTCTTCTTTCTTCATTTCATTCTTGAATTTTGTATGCAGTTCCATAGCTTGAGGCTGCTCTGCATAGGTCTGAATTCTTCTGATGGGGGTACCATTACTTCTAGAGGCTGAGGAGGTTCAATAGGTTGCAGCTTCCAAGAATCAGTTTCTCCTGTAAACCCAATATTCCCTGGGGCAGGGCAGAAGTACTGGGAGGTAATTTTGTTAGGAGGCTCTGTAAAGCTCCCGGCTGGCAGACTCCAGTCTGTTTTAAGACAAAAGTGGCAAAATCATAATTAAATAGTCACAGAAATTTCTTGTGGGCTCTGCTTCTGCACATTCAGAAGGACACTAATTAGGTGGGTGCCCTTCTTTGCCAAGCTCCCCAGCACAGAGGAAGAGCTTTGTGGTAGGCTTCCTCAAGGACTAGCAGCCCTGAGTGACCCCCTCATTGATCCCTAAATTGTGTTTGCCCCACTAATAAAGCCTGACCGGTGGGAGCCAACGGACTGCCTGCCTCCCGCATCCAGGGGGTTCTGCTTTCCCCAGTGTGGGCTGCTCGACATGAATGACCCTTTTGTCTTCATCTCAGTTGTTTTGGCAGGGCTTCTGAAAACAGCAGTGAATGAAAAACCACATGGTTCTAATTGTTTTCTCTGGGATCAGACTGATTTCCTCAGGGTGTCCACCTCACCCATGTGTGCCTCAGGGGATCAGGGCTGGCTCCAAACTTTCCAGCTAATATCCTAAGCCAGGATTTTGTTTTAATGAAAGTACTAAAATATGCGCAACATTTCTAAGGAAGAATATTTCTTTCCCGAAGCCTAGTTATCATCCAGGTGAAAGCATCAGGGTGTGATTTCCTTCCCAGTAAAATGGCTCACTGAGCCAAGTCCAGCCACCTGTCTGTATCAAGGATGCTACAGAACCTTCCAGAGAAGGTTGCAATGTGTAATGATGAAGAAACAAATGAACAAGCAACTGAACACAGGAGAAAATGAAGGAGTCAGGCAGAGGCAGGTGTTCTTTTCAAGGCTGCAGATACCAACTCAGTGTCCACCTTGAGCATGCGCTTACTTGACCAGGACTTCTCAACTACTGACATTTTAGACTGTACAACTCTTTGTTCTGGGTATCTTTCCTGCTCATCTTAAGGTGTTCTGCAGCATTTCTTCTGTGAGAACTAGGTGCAAGCAATAATGCCCAAATCCAAAACATTGCATATCTTGCCAAGTGTCCATTCTGTGGATAAATAGGGGGCAAATATGCCATAGTGCAACCCACTAATCTAAATGAATGAAAAGAATAAAACCTTCGGCAATATTCAGCGGAAGTGTGCCTTAGAGTTGTGAGATATGAAAGAGTCCCAGCTTTCCCCATGACACCCTTAGACTTTGGCCTGGTGCCCATCCTCCTTCAGCATCCACACCTACCTTCCAGAGGCGTAAGGATTATACAAGAGTCAAAATGTAGTGTTTAGCACAGCATCAGGTACACACTGAGTTCACAATAAACGTTCACTGCCACCTACCTCATGCCCCTGGGATTTCTGCCCTTCAGCCCAATGTCAGACTTCTTGATTAAGCCTGTGGCATCAGCTGGGTTCATTTGCTGTTGCTTATATCCGCTGCCAGTTCTGCTGTTTCCTGCTTCTGTATTTCAGGCTCAGGAATAGCAGGAATAGAGGACTCTGCTTTACCCATGACCTCTTGACTCCCTCCTGGGGTACACACATGCCAGAGACTAAGAAAGAAGGACATTTCTCATGGAAGAAAAGGCTGCTGCTGCTTTAACAAGTACATTTGACAGGTCTTTGACCAGTAAGGGTCATAGGTCAGATTCCTAGCTCTCCTATTTTCCTTCATACAAAAGGAAAATCCCACGGCACTGATGGATACCTCCAAGCTCTGGCTGCAGCCTCAGACGTAAGATATGTCTCAGAAATCTGGTTTTCACAAACATTCCCACACATCTGATGGTGGGTGATGCATACCACTGGCCTCTTTCTCAGCATGAGCCAAGACCCAGAGTGGCCTCGCTCCACCCCCTCAATCCTCCCTCTGCTTCTGTTGTTCCTGTCCATCCTCACCTTTGTCTTCTAGGTCAGTTTCCCCACTGCTTCCTGGACTGTAGCAGCTTCCTCACCATCTGCATGCCTGCTAGGCATCCTTCAAACTACCAACCAGTGTTATTTTTTAAGCCACCACTCTGCCTGTGCTGCTTGTGATTCTTAGATAGCCAGCCTTGCATCAAACTCCACCATGAGACATGTAGTCACCTGAATGCTTTTGCCCACCTCCTTTGATCGCTCAAGAATGTCCCCTATCCATTACCTGTGGCTTGATCAAACTAAGTCACATGTACTGCCATAAAAATAGTCTACTCCTTTGGGGACCTAATTCATTCGCTTAGCATTATATACTGCTGAAGACCAAAGACACTGTTGGAAGTCAAAGTATTTGAAGCATGGAAAGTATAAATAAATGTGTAGAGTCATATAATTGAAAGGAAGATGTAAACTCAAAATGAATAAATATCTCATTAAACATTCACAAATTATCCAGTAGAGCTAGCCAATTATAATTCGACTCATATAATTCTGTGTGAATATAATAGTCTATTAGATAAATAATGTTTTGACAAATATGAAAATTGAAATCACAGTGGGAGATGTGTGTATTTTGATACAGAACGAGATAAGGTTTCAAGGTGTAGAGGTTTTGAAATGTCTCTTCCGATCACATTTGCGTGATTCTCTTTCTGCAGCATGGGCTCTGCAGTTTCCCTGCCTGAAAAGTTGTCTCTCATTCTTCAAGATTCATTAAAGTGCTGCCTCCCGTCAGGAGCTTCCTGAGGTCTGGGGCCCAGGACCTGCCGGTCCTATGTGATGTGTGAACCGGCCTCCATACATCTTGCTCTGTCTCTTGGTCTCCGTCACTCAGACTTTGATAAAGGAAAGGACAGAAAGAGTTTCCTAGTGCCTGAAATGTGCTATACAATCAGTAAGTATTAATTATTGACAATAGCAATTACAGCAATAACACCATAAGTACACTCCACTAATAAACTCAGAACCATAAGAGAGAAATGTTTTGGCTAAGTTACTCTGGGTGCTTTTGGGTATCCTCTGCAGCATGTGTGAATTAAATCCTGGCAAGACAGATAACTATTACCTGGACAGGTAGGCAATCAATCATTGGAACATCCAGCTTTCCCTCTCCAGATTAAAACATGGAAACAATGGAGACAGACAAAAACAATAAATATTTAAAACTATATGTATATTTGAATGATACTAACCAGAATGGAAAGGGAAACAAAATCAAAAGACATCTTTATAGATGAGGATTATGCGGCATAATATCCAGTATAAACTAGTTGCTCCAGTATCCCTAGTTGCTCTCCGAAAACACTGTTCCACACAAAGTATTTATCGTGAGCAATCTGCCCTTCTGCTGGCTGTTTAGTCCCAGGAGGTATTGGGTTCCATCCCTAGCCTATAAAAAAAAAAAAAAAAAAAAAAAAAAAAAAAACTAAACAGATAATTTTGCTAAGGAATAGGAAGAAATCTCTTCTAAAACCCCAGAGCAGGATTTTCTCCTCTGTAAGAGAACAATGAAGTTCAGCACTTCAATTCCGTGAGCCACAGTGGGAGCTCTTCACAGACCTGCAAAAGAAAATCAAAATGTAAGGAAATTACATAAGGCATCTGTAGGAAAGGAATGCACTTCAATCCATCTAAGGATACATCCATGGATAATGCAGTTTAACCATTGGACCATGGGCAAATTTCTCAACTTCCCTGGACTTCAATGATGATATTCATGAATTTGTGAAAGCCATATTCTTCCAAGTTAGGATAGTGCTAAATGAAGTTATAAATGTCACAGTGTCTGCTAACCAGTTCCTAAAAAGCACATTTTTTTGACTGGGAACCTGGTTTCCCAATTGTCAATCTGATCTTTAGCCATAGCCCACATATTTCTAATTTGAAGAAATAATGATTCTTTTATCAGACTTGTAACTGCTTTGGCCATTCAAATTCAATGACTCTCATCCTTTGCTATTTAATGGCATTGATTTTCTGGGTTTCCTCTTATAAACCACCCATAGTTCAGTTTTCTGAGTGCAAAGACCAAGTTAAAGCCATAAAAATATGATTACATTGCTGCTGCAACTTCGCGGGCTCAGATGGTTATAACCCGATGCAGGGCATTCCAATTCTAACTATCTGCTGCTGTTTTTATTTCATAAACCTACTAAAAACATCTGCACTGCTTTTATATACATCACTACTTTTATAGCTTTTGTGTCATAATAAAAGACTGTTCTTTGGAAGTTAAGAGTTTTGTGTTATGTTGTGGAAATTTTTTTTTTCACCAGAAAAATAGGCAACTTGGAATAAGACATTCTGTCTGGTGTCAATATCTTCAATTCTGTTCCATCCAATCAGCCCATATTCCTGTGGGTTGCCAGACTACTTTTCTCCAAAAGCTATTTATAAGACATTTCCCCGCTCAACTTGCAAAAGTTCCCAGTTACCTTGATAGGAAGGCCCTAGGTATTTTGCCAAGAATTTCAACATATCTAATATCTGACCTCATAGCTCACCTACATAAAACAAAACACCAGTTCACTCTTCACCTTTCTATGTGCACATGATTTTACTCACAATCTGTTTTCTTTATAAATTCTGATGCTCTCCTACAGATTCTTCTCATCAATTTTAGTTCCTACTTATCAATAAAGACCCATATTTCAAAGAAGTCTGTCCTGGACATATTTCCTCTCCTCACTATTAGCAGAACACTGGTGCCTCTTTTCTTTCAAAACAACCATATTCTGCCTAGTCATGTGTCTCTCTGGTTATAGTCTTTATTTATCACTTGAATGATTCTTCATATCTAAATTCCTTTTAGATTAGGAAATAAATCTTATACATTTTTTATTCTGTACTGTGCCTGCAGTGTGTATTGAAAATGATTCATTATAAAAGAAAATAATTCTGGGAGAAACTAATTTTATTCATTTTATAGTGAATAAGTGGTTTGGCCACAGTCACAGGGATGTTTAATGTCCACAATTGTTTGCTTTCTGGGAATAAATGATGGAGGGAAGAGGAAAGAGATATATGGATGAAGGGATGCACAGATGGATAGGATAGTTGGATGGATGGATAAATGTGTGCATGCATGCATGCATTATAAGTAAATATATGAAACTCAATTCAAGAAGCAGAGAATACCTTTCAATGGAAAGAGAATAAATAAAATACCTTCATAAATAGAGAAGCAACAGCTATGTATCTAGTGGACATAGACAAGAGATCCCCTTTAGTCATAACCCACTAAACTTTGGAAGAGCAACCCAGGAGATCCTAGGGGAAGGATGGTAGGTCTCTAGGCAAAATTAGAACTACTGAGCCTAAAATTCTACATTTAACATAGAAACTTGTTCTCCTACTATGGCTTCCTCCTCAGCCAGTCCTTTCTCCCTCTTTCCCCCATTCAAAACTTTTCTTTAACATAATCAACTCCAAAGAAATATTATTAGTGATTTAAATCATGGTATGAAACACTGCAGTGTCTGACAGCATATCAGTTCATAAAATGATAGATCTTGACATCTATTATATCAACAGACCTCCTGGTAGGTGACTATGCAAACCCTAATAATAAATATCCAGTGTCAAAGCTGATAACCAACTTAGGAAACTCCAATAATTTTCAGGCAGTCTTGAGTCCTGTAAATCCCTTATGTAATAAGTTTAAAAGGCTGTCTCATCCATGCCCACAACAGCAGTTGATATTAGACAATATGGCTAATACAACATCACACACTGAGATTATGGCAAAGACATGGGCCTTTATTTTCACACACTTCTAGTCAAGGTACAGTATCACTACATACACCTCAATTAATCTTGATCAAACTGAATATTTTCATTATCACCTCTACAGGGATTTTGAAAGCAGTCCCTTCCTTCCCACCAAGTCTCTCCTAGTAACCATCATAGACCCTCTAATCATTGCTAATGTGGCAGCATCTGAATTTCCCCATCTTGCTCTCATCCTTTAACTGCAACTTTTCCTCTTCAGGGAATCTGAGTTATAAACAAAGAAGACATAAAAACTGAACCCTTGATATTGATAGCAACTCTGCAGTTCACAGATCTTCTTATAGATCACATATTGGGGTAGATAAATTAGGACCAAAGCAAGATCAGTAAGTCTCAGCACCAGAATATCAATAAAGTCATGAGGAAACTAAAACTCTAAAATTCCACTCTATTCTGGATGGCTGTCTGTCTGTAAGACAGCACATCCAGAGTTGGACTCACGAGGCAGTCTTGACCTGAGCATCTCAGTATGAGTTGCGCTTGGACTTAACTGTCTATGCCTATTCTAAACATGCCTTTGCTGCTCATGTTTTATCCCACTTAAAGTTGCTTGAAAATATAAAGCTACAAAGTACATTTTAAAGTCATGAGGCCACATCTAGTTATGGCTTTCTTGCTGGCAGAATCCTAAAGAAGCGCAGGGTATCATTGAGTATGTTAGACTGTCTATCTCTGTCTCTCCCTCTCCCTCTCTCCCTGTCCCTGTCTCCCTGTCTCCCTCTCCCTCTCCCTCTCCCTCTCTCTCTCTCTCTCTCTCTCTCTCTCTCTCTCTCTCTCTCTCTCTCTCTCTCTCTCTCTCTCTCTCTCTCTCTCTCTCTCTCTCTCCCTCTCTCCCACTTCCTCTGTCTCTTCCTCGTCCCTCTCTCTCTCTCCCTCCACCCTTCTTATGAAGCCACCAGTATTGCACCCTGATGATGTCATCAGAACCTAATCACTTCCCAAAGGCTTCCCATCTAAACACCACTATCAGTTGAATTTCTATCCTTTATTTCTCACAGTGAGGATTAAACTTGAGGGCAAATCAAGAGTCTCGAAGAGGGCAGATCATATTCAAACCACAGGCGCTCACAAGTTCCCTGGTACATCAGAATCTTCTGGAGAGTGTCTCATTTGGCTACAAATGCAAGTCTTGACCATCAGTGTTTCTGTAATAGGTGGCTGGAAGCTTTTAGAAGAAATTCTAATGCTTAAACTCAGACTTGGTCTTCTTGCATTCTACATACATACATGTTGCTTTATAGAAGATTACAGTAAGAAGACAAAGGGTGGAGAAGGGGCTATGTGTTCTTGCCTGTTAACAATACTGGGAGTCAGAATGTTTCGTGCCTCCAGCTGATTCCACTCTGTGTCTTGTTCTGACCATAGTCATGTAGCACCAAGATGAATAAAAAACATTCTAGCAGATGCAGTTTGAGAAGTCTGTGAGAGCAGTTACTGATCCCATCCCCAACATAAAAAAAAATGTAGTATCCCAATATTAACAGCAGAGAGAAAGCATCTAAAAGAGCCTAGGATATGTGGGGCTGGCTTTGCCTGTGGATTTCTCATCCTTCTGCTGCCTTGGAATGGGCATCTCAGTGTCCTACCATGGATACTCGCTGCATTTCCCCCTGCAAAACTGATACAGATGAATTCTGGAGCTGACATTTTATTAATGATTTAGGCTCAGCAAAAAATAAATAAGGAAGTCAAAGAATCAGAGTTTGGGAATCTGAGCTTTGCTGTGTGTGGAACGTGGGTATGAATTCTGATTTGGTTAACTCCTATATCTGCAACCTTGATCTACTTTTTAAAAATTCACTTATTTATCTGGCTAGCTATCTATTTATTTATTACAGAGTCTCACTATGCAGCTTAGACTCATAGTTATCCTCCTTCTCAGCCTCCCCAATACTGGGATTACAGGTGTGCATCCCCATGTCCAGTTGCTGGGATGGATACCTGGCGTGCGGTACCTGAAATCGGACCTGAGTCCTTGCACTTGCCAGGCGGGCACCTTGACCCCTGAGTAATCTCAACCTAGGGTTTTTTATTCAGTCTTTCTTTGTCCAGACTTCTTCATATGAGAAGTAGTAATTACATCCCTGATCACATGAGGATATTGTAAGGATTTAGGGAAACTAATTCAACGCAGTGGGTGCCAGATGAATTAACTATAATCATATTTGTTACAATGATTTTAAGGAGAGGCTGGCTCTCTAGACTTCTTCAGAATACAACATGTCTCTCCTTCTATAGTTTAAAGACCATTTTAGGCCATAGCTGCCTTCCACATACCAGTTTCTTTAGAATACATCTCAAACCTAGACATAAAAAGGAATGACACTCTTGCCCTTTTCCTCTCTTTAAATGCAAACTTTATTTGCTTCACATTTTTTCTCCAAAGTATTAAACATATGGCATTTCATCTGTCTCCATAAAGTTTTAAAGCAGATACAGATGTTCTTCCCTACTAAATGTTGAATTTAGAGCCACAGGACCTGGTTGTGAGTTCTGCCTCCCCTACTTATTAACAGTAGGATTTGGATTGGCTGGATTTCTCTCTGAGCCTTGATGTCACCCCCCACGTGCAATAGACTAACGATGACATGGTGATTGTAGTAGTAAAGGTAACTGCATGATGACATGAATGCAATGACATCCACTGCAGAAGCCAGTTAGGAGGATCATGTGAGAATGGCTGGCATCTAATTACAATATCCTGTTAAGACATTCCATTATTCACATCAGACTATTTAAACTACAATTTCCCATTAGCCTCAATGGTCAATTGGCTCAGGTGTACCCACTCATGATGCCCATGAAGATTAAACTATAACAGTTTTTTTTTTTTTTTAAAGAAAGACTCCTTTTACAACATCTGGTCTCTGTTAGCCTCTGGTCCAACTGTAGTCTGATTTATGCGTGAAATGTTCACAGATTGAGTAGACTTTAGAAAATAGCATTGACTTGAGCATGTATTTTGTCAATGAAAGGAAGTTCCATCCTGACTGTTGGAAGATATAAGAGCAAATAAGACCACAGAAGTCCCCCGCACACTTTTAGTCTGTTATATATTAGTAAGAATAAAAAGACCTTAACAGAACTCTGGTTTTCAAACTGCACATAAGCAAGAGAACACTGGAACTTTCCCAGAAGGCAAGGGAAAAGGTGGAAAGTGAAACAAATTTTCCAGGACTCCCTGCTAATACTGCAGCTCTAAGTGACTCTAGCACAAAGAAGTCATCTTCATCTTGCCTCTAATTTTTTTTCCTATTTCCAAATAGATTCACCTGTGACTTGATAAGAGAGTTTTCTTAGGGTATCAGGAAAACATTACATTCTGCCTGTTCAGCTCCAATTTTGTGAGGCCACCCAAGGGTAGGATAGGCCCAGCAGGGCCACAACTGTCATGGTTCCACAAAAGAAGAGTATCTGTGGTCTTATTTAATTGATCCACTGTCTTAATTAAGAATCTTTTAGCTAGCTGAAATAAATTGGGAGATTTACTGAAAAGCTCCTGGGGTCTCCATGAAATTGATTTAATGATTGAATCCCAAAACTTGGCAAGGGAGATACTCACAGAGACTCTGGGGTATTCTCCTAAGTAGGAGAACAAGGCTGTAAAACTTGCTGTCCAATATAGTAGTTGCTGACTGCTAAGTTTAAATTGAAAAATGTAATTTAATGAAAATTGAAAATAAATTTAAAATTCACGTTTTTAAATCAGTCTATATACATTTCAGTTGCTCGACAACCACTAGGGTGTATAACGTGTTATGAAACATTTCTCATTGTTGTAGAAAATTCTGTCACAGAACCCTGCTGTCCACTGACTGTAATAAAGTGCCTCTTTCTTGGATTTCAAGGAGCTGCATTACTTATTCCAAAGTTCTAACTTGGTGAATAATTTTAGAGAGGTATTTTGAGAAACAAATTTAGACTGCAAAATAATCACCTATGATCTTGGAGGCCAGGATCATTTATTGCGGACTGCAAGCAGTGATGTAAGGGCTTCCCCAGGACACAAGTGTGGACCTATCAGTTCCTGCACTGGTAGAGACAGTCTCACAGTCCCTTCCTATGTCTGTGCATGCCTTCCGGAACTTCCCTTTTCAGCTGTTCTGACACATTAGTTGGAGATGCTACCCCAGCACACTGTGAAGGAGAGAAAAGCTCAAAGTCTGCAGAACACAGAAGGACAGACTCAGAACTTCTGTCCACTCCTGTATCTTGCCTGTTACATGCATGATAGCTTTTTGCGAGGTCTTCTTTTTAAAATCTGATGTGTTAGGGTTATTGTTATTTTTATATCACTGTCCATTTAAGCCAGCATTGTTAAAGCATCCCAATAAATGTCACCTTTCTTTAAGGGGGCCCCACTAACTATATTAGTGGGAAGGAAGTAAAGAAACTGAAGCTACATTCCTGTCTTTTCAACTCAACATGTGACTTGATATGTGGGGCTGAGTTGTCAAAAGAAGGATTTATTTCTCTAAAGAACCTTCTGAACACACACTGTGCTTTTTAGAAAACAGGTTTGAAGAATGGACGGTAAAATCAGAAGATGTACCATTTAGGAGCTTTTATTCCTTCTGCTGAGTCTGTCTGAATGACAAAGAAATTGAATGCACAAAACTAATTATTGCAGTCATTTTTAATTAACCTGGCCAGCTAATGTAATCTCTTCAACATTTGTTCATCTGTAGAAGTTTTGTCGGTTTTTGAAATCATTGGGCCTCTGTTGATTGAGCATGAGCAAATCCTCATATCGACTGGGATGTGTTTACATATCTAGGTCTGTAACCAGACTAAGGGATTAGCATCCCCTAAGGTTTATGGTGTCTTCTCCATTGTCTTTCTTCTCTCACAGCTCATTCTAGTTCTCTCTATTACATATACTTTCCTGAACAATAATGTGTCTCATGTCTTCTAAACTCTGTGTATACCATGGCCTCAAAACACTCTCATCCTAGGAGCTGAACAGTATCCACCTGTCTGCACTGCCAGTACTAGCCTGGATTATACTCTGCTGACATCTCCTGAAGAAGTTGCCTCTGAACCATGACTACCCATAAGAATTGTCTATGAAATTTTGAAAGACTGAAGCCAGCTATACTCCAGACCAATTAAACCATCATATCTGAGGATGAAAATGCTATAATAATAATCTCTGGAATTCCCAGATGGCTGCAATGCTGAATTCAGTGGAAAGTTGGTGAACAGCAGTATGAGCACAACCTAGAGCCATCTTAATCTTGCCCAAGACCTACTAGAGAAGGGTTTCTGTTCTCGTAGATATTCCAGTTGATTCTGTTTAAAACATATGAAGCATGGCTTAACTAATGGTTCTCCACCTTGAGAATGCAGGCATCAGAAGCACCTGTGAACCTTCTGGGAAGCAGATGATTGGGTCCCATCCTTGGGCTTCCTGATTCACGAGGTCCAGGGTGAGGATTGAGCATCTGCATGTCTAAAAGCAATGTGACGTGAGTAATCCTAGATTTTGCTGATGTGGTACAGAGAACACATTTTCATACATCCTCTCTCTAAAGCAAACTGAAGAGTATCCTTAGTTCACTTCCCCTCCTAGTGATATTTTTGAGAGCACAATGATATTTTGAGGCAGAGAAAGATATTGCTGCAAAGATCTCTCCTGGTTCCAGATGAATTTTAGGAATGTATTCTTTAGTACTGTGAGGTATACTAATGGTATTTTGATTGGGATTGTATTAAATCTGTATAAAATTTTGGGAGTGTGGCTATTTCTACTCTGTTGGTTCTTCCTATCCATGAGCAAGGGATATCTTTCCATTATCTGAAATCTTCAGAACACACGTCTAAGATCTCATGGAACTTAAAACCTAAACAGGGTCCAGACTATAAACCAGAAAACAACTACTAAAACAGAAAGTGTAGATCATGTTCATTCTTTATGAACCTAAATATGCTGAAAGATGAGAAACTAGGTGACAGGTATGCAAGTCCAGAACGAGTGGTCAGATAAGAGCTCTCAGAAGGATAAGCCTTTGCATTACTTCAGAAGCACAACAAATGGCAGGAGGATGGGGACATAGGCAAAAGGAGAAGCACACACTGGGCCTTGAGTGTGGATGGGCTTTGCAAACTCCAAGGGGCATGGTGAAACCAGGAGAGAAAGCCATCCTTCTTTATCTTCTGGTCCCACTAGCTCCAGCTCCATGGTATGGGGCAACACTACTGTTCATTTCTTGGCCTGTTTACTCATCAAGCCTCGTTTGTAGGATGCTTCAGAAGGTTAAAACTTCATCAAGAATGTAGTTCATGCTCTATGCACACTAAAGTTATGCTTGCCTGCTCACAGCACATCTCCAACGGGGAAAGAAAACAAAACTTGTCAGCAGTAGATGAGTCATCCATCTTTACTGAAGTCAGTAATAGAGACATAAGAAAGATGAGATGTTTTCTCTGCTCCCAAAAAAAAAGCACCATCACACAGGAAGAAAAACAGCAGGAGGAAATGATGAAGAATCAAGAGGACAGAGAGCAATGATGGCTGCATGAATGTAAATTGTGAATAGACAACAGCAGGACACCCAAGGACTAGAGCAGCCTAAGAAAGATTTTGCAACAGGCAGAGCTGCATCCAGGCCTTAAAAGAGGAGGACAGCTGTAAAAACAGAAGTGTAAAATTTTGCACCCATGTTTTATTGAAGAGCTAAATGTGTATGTCTGAAGATAATAGTACGAGACAAACTTTGAACACCTTCTCGTCCAAATGAACAGATGTCATCAATTATGCAAAACATTTTCACTCTTCATTTTTCCCTTGACTCCTGCAGTAGACTGAATTGTGTTCTCCTCAAAGTCTTATGTTGATATGCCCAGTGTAGCTATATTTGAAGACAGGACTTTTAGGACGTAACTGAGGATAAATGATACAAAAAGTGTCCAGTTCTGATCTAATAGGCCTGTTGTCTTTGTTGAAATAGGAAGAGAAGAAGGTATATGTGGGTGGCCCATGGGCACTGGGGGACTGGAGCAAAAGGAGAGCAAGATCAAGGCCAGCCTCAACAATTTAGTGACTCAACAAGATCCTGTCTCAAAATAAAAAGGGACCAAGATAGAGCTCACCCCAAAGGCTCTGATTCAATCCCTGCTACTGCAAAAACTAAAATTAAAAAATAATGATAATAAAAGGAAGACAAGAGCTCACTTTCTCTCTGCACAGGACCTAGCAAAAGCCGCATGGCATTTACAAGTCAAGGAGATAAACTGTGCCTTGCCAGATCTTGATCTTTGACTTCACAGCTTCCAGAACTCTGAGAAAATAAATAACGGGCGTTTAAGCCACCTAGACTATGGTATTTATTATGGCAGCCAAAGATAAGCAGCTCTCCTTCCAGAAGCACAAAGCCAAATTAATACTCACTAAAACTAAACCGATTGGCGTAACTTTCACATATACTGATTTCTTCCACTCAGGAAGTGTTAGGTGTTACTAGTTCAAAATTATTCTAAGAAGATAGTTCTTGCTTTTAAATTCAACTAGACCTGGAGTAGAAATGCCCCACAATTCCTAGTCTTGAAATAATCATTTGCTGTCCATTTCTTCACATTTTTAAGCATCTCATTTTATGAGCTGTGCATATCATATCAGAAAAAAATAGCAATATGTAGATGCTAAAGAATTAGCTCTTGACCTGTGGGCAATGCTCCACAAATCCAGGTTCCTTTTCTCCTTACAAGGGATGCATTACCATATCTCTTGTATCTTGGCCTGGATGATACATATGACTGCAAGAGAATACTCTCATGTGTTTAGTTCAGCCTAACTGATATTCAACCTCTGGCTCCATTCCACCATCCACCCTAGTTACATATTGTATAAATGACGCCCACACCACACACATTTCTTCCTAACTCACCTCTATGCACATAACAGCTGCCATTGTCTTCAGTTAGGCTTCTTGGAGATGTTTCATCATCCAAGCCTCTGTAGTTGCTATAGAAAGACAGGCTTGCCCCAGTGAGGAGAGTTCTGGGGCTTTGATTCCATGGGTCTTGAAGTAACTGAGGGGGAGAATAGTGCCTCTGAGACCCACAGCCTCATATAGGGGAATTTCTTCCTGACATTCACGTTTTCCTTTACTTATTATATTTAGAATATCAAAGACTATTCCACAATCTCTCATCCCTTCTTTTGTCTTAAATTATCTATGATCCCAAAAGGGACATCTTTGGTCAGCAGCTGCTCATAGTGAGTATTTAAAAAGTGCATATTTAGAAGCACACTTGTAATACCCTACAGAAGTGTGAGGAAGTTGTGAAACTGGAATGATTCTTGGAGCCCTGGCCAGTAATCCCACAGTATCTTAGTCAGGATTATCTCAGTCCAACCTGTGAGGATTTATGAGGGTGCAGAAGCTCCATTTCCAGGCACCAGGCTGAGCACAGTGACCCCCAGATAAGCTAGTGCTCACTCAGAAGGCTCAGTGATAGCAAAGTCGTAGACACCAAAGCCACAGGCAGGGGCTGGTCCAAGAGACTTTAGTGTACTAACAGTTTTGAAATGTCTCTACCTACTTTTATGATGTCTGCTCTGAAAATATGTTTGTGGTTCTGATTTCTGTAGATAGGTCTGTTTCAGTGACATTTTGAGGTATTCCTGGTGTATCCAACAGTTAGCATCCAAGTGCAGCTACCATGAGTTCCAGACACAGCCTTCTAATAATTCTCCAGGTTCTAGGGTGTTAGATGCTTTCTGTGGCCTGAATCATAGTCCCTTTGCCTACCTCTGAGTTCAGCCACAATGATGATGAGCTGATCTCCTCACCCAAAGACCACCTACATTACTTAAAATACAGAGCCAAGGTTCAGGCTAATCCCTAAGAATGCCCAGCACAGCACAACTCTCTTGCAGCAGCTCACTTTGCCCTCTTCCTCTTTCTCTTCTTCCTTCTCCTCCTCCCTGTCTTTTACTCCTCCTTCTTATTTTCTCCATTCTTTCTTATATTCCTTCTTTATCCAGATAGATAGATAGATAGATAGATAGATAGATAGATAGATAGATAGATGATAGATAGATAGAGAGATAGATAGATATATAGATAGATGATAGATAATAGATAGATAGATAGATAGATAGATAGATAGATAGATAGATAGATAGATAGATGATAGATAGATAGATAGACAGATGAATATTTTGTACAGATTTATAGGTAGGTTTTGGTATTGATATAGATGATATAGATATCATCAAGTGAGGTTCACAGAACAGCCACATTACAGGTTTTACATAGAGGTTGTTAGAAGTTCAGGCTCTCAGATCTGATGCCAGACCTACTTAACCTTATTATACATTGTTAAAATATTCTCTGATTACGCAGATAGGCACTGAACTTTGAGAAAGGCTAGACTTGATTATTTTATGGCTGAAGAGAAAAAGTGAACCAAAGAACCCCACTGATGCTCTCTCTACCCACTGCCCACTCTGCATAAGGATGTTGACCCTGAAATGGAGAAGATGAGGCTCCTTTGCAAAATAGAAGAGAGAAATAGTCTCAGGATTCCAGTGGTATATTTCATCAGTAAATATCAAGAATCATTCAATTCATTAACTTGGAAAACAAAGTTACTTTAAATTACTGAATGAAGGTTCATTCTAGTGCTTCAGCAGTGCCAAAAGAATAATCTCCTCAAAGCATCCTAGTGCTGCACAAAGGAAATCATTCTTGAGGAAAAAATAACACCTCTAATATAATCGCATTTCATTTGCACTCATGCAGGAAGTTGCCAAATGTTTGCATTCACCCATTCCATCAAAAAGCTGCTTTCTTGTCATAATTAAAATATATGATGGAGGCTACATTAGTCATAGGAGGACACTGGCCCAATGCTGAGAATCTCTTGGTGAAATCCTTCTAACATGAGTACATTTTAGGCTGGCAAATCAGGACAGACTTAACTTGTGAATCTGCCAACTCCATCATTTTGGAAGCATCCGCATGTACAAGCATACACACATAAACATCACACACGCACAAGCATACACACACACACACACACTCACTCACTCACTTGGAGTATCTAAGGTTCTTCAAGGAGCTGTCCAAAGTAGAATTCTATTATACTTATAAAATTTAATTCTGAACACAATGCTCTTCTGTTTTTCAAAATCATATGAGTATTTCTTAGACGACAGGAAATATTGGCACTTGACAAGTGAACAGCTCATTCTGGCCTTACCTGCACAACATATCTATCAGCCTGTTATGTCTATCATCTTTCTATCTTATCATATCTATCATCTATTTACTTAATTTGCTTGAAATTAAAGAACATCTATTTGAGCAAATCTAACTTCTAGCATGTGAATTCCATTTATCATGATAATTTTTCATGTAAGTTCTATAAAGAGTGGCTGTTTGGCCCTGAACATCTTGTCACAAGGATTATTCATCCCGTTGGGTTTTAGCTAGTTTCATTCCTTCACCTCATTTGTAATCGTAATCTAAAAGTAGTTTCCTGGATGTGATTTAGTGGCTTTCCCTGTTTACAGTCACTGCTTTTGAGCCCTGAAAGACTTCTTGTTCCTGCCTCAATTTCCTCAATTTTTCATTCAACAGTGGGAATGAAAAGAAGCCTCAGCTACTCCCATTGCAGGCTTCTGCTCTGGGATATGTTGCTGCTTTTACAAGGTAGGTGTGCACGAACCTACCTGCTCACCATGCAGCAGGGAGGAAATGCCTAGGACCACGAGAGACAAACCTCAGAATGCAGAGGGTGAAGGCACATTTCATACAAGGAACACTTTGCACTAGCCCAAACACTTATTTTGCAGTACATGCAGCCATCATCATCCCAGGCCCATAAGAAAGACATAGCTGGTGTATTTTATTTCAGTCTTTGGAGATGCAAACAGAGACAGAGACAGAGACAAAACCAGAGAACTTATTTGACCACAATGTCACCCGCTGAATGTTCACTGGTGAACATTGTTCTCAATGGTTTCATGGCAGGGAGCAATGCCTGACCCCAAGAGGAACACAAATTCCCTGTGTGCTCACTCTCCATTCCCTATTGCAGATTACCTTTGCTGAAGAAGTGAGGCACTCAGTGTCTGCAAATAGACCTGAAAGGCAGTAAGTAGATCTTTGATAAATGGTGTTTCTTACGATGTAGCCGCTATCTATGGAACAGGCTTATTTTATGGAGCCACACTTTATTTCCAAGGTTGCAGGTTTCTTGTTTTTCTTTTAAATTCACACACTGCAGTGTTCTTGACCACTAATATACTGTGAAAGCTTCAGAGTGAGTCCCCACAAATAGGAGTTGCTCTTTAATTATTCATTAATACAACAACCACATCACCATTTCCCAGGTCTGTGTCACCCGGGAGCCCCAGCAGCAGCTCAAGTATTTACTCTAAAACCACTCATTTTGCTAAAAATTGTGAACTCCTCAGTTGCCTGCCCAGACTAACCTCAGCCCTCAGGACCCCATCCCACTATCTGTGATGTGCATACTCTGAAGACAATATTCTGTTGGTGCCCTCAGGCCAGGGAAATCCCCCAACATACACATACTGAAGTGTTCATACAGTCACACCCACAGTGAAAATCAGTCCCTTTAGAAGTAGATTGAGAAGGGAGGACCCCAAAGTCATTATTCATCTATGCTCATAAAACAAAAAGGATAATCCTATTTGCCCACTACTTTCAGCCAGTGATGAGCTCCCACTCATGGTGGTGGTAAGAGGCCTGCTCCAGTTCAGGTTGGAGGACCCTAGGGCCATGCAGTGAAGGATCACTTGCCTGTGAGGTGCAACAAACAGGTGGTGGAGGCTTGGGGAAGTGTGGCCTGCTGGGAGGTCTGCGGGTTACTGTGGGAGTGCTGCAGATGGGACAGTAGAACCCCAGCTCCTCTCTCTCTCTCTCTCTCTCTCTCTCTCTCTCTCTCTCTCTCTCTCTCTCTCTCTCTCTCTCTCTCTCTCTC
>PVKA01003336.1:16348-48430 GCA_004027165.1 Ctenomys sociabilis | reverse complement strand
AAGTAAACCTTTTCTCTTTATAGCTTCACTATCTCCATTTGTTTTAGTGGCAGAATGATGAGCAGCTCAAATTATATGCCTCTCCTGACCCTGTCCTTGCTTATTTACCTATTTCAGGTCTCTTTTTGTTGCTGTTGCTCATTCATCATCTTCTAAGTCTTGGGATGTGGTGATGGGAATAGACATCCCCAGCCCCTTCCTAGAAAGATATCAGCCACTCAGTAATTCCCTAGTGCATGACATAGAATACCACCTGGGGTGATGCTGCTTGCCAGTGAGCCAAACCCACCCCGTGCTCATACAGTAATCAGCTAATAAACTAATCAACCTCGCCCCAACATTTGAAACAGATTCTCCCACCAACCCATTGCACAGATGAAGACTGTCTGTGGAGATGTTTACAGGCTCTTATCAAAGACAGCTAGAGCGGCCCACATGTGGACATACACCACCATAATACTATTGGATACACAGAAAAACATGCAGTGCTACACGCACACTGAGGAGGGCCCAGACTGACTTGCCAGAGGAAAAGGAAGGCTGTGTAAGGTCTACAGAGAAAGCTAATCACAGGGGTCATAGCTAAAATCTAGGCTGGAATTAGGAAAAAGAAAGTGGAGATAATGATGCAGTTTGGAGTGGGGGTGGGCAAAGCAGAAAGGCATGGCATGGTGGACCCCAATCTGCCTTCACACTGTATCTGGTCATCATGGCTGAGAGATGGTGAAAGACAAAAGAAACGGAGAAGGAACAAAAGAAAGAGCAGGGTGGTCTTCAGAGGGACCTTTTTTAAAAAGTGCATTTGGTACAGGGTACACTTACCTAAACAGGCTCTTAGTCCACTGAGCTATCTCACCAGCCCTGGAGGGCATCTTCTTAGCCTTTGAAGACTTGGGTGTGGTGATGGGTGGGGAAATGTAAATGAACCAGGGGCCACTGTTAGTACTCAAATGTAACAAGACCCTTTGTCACTACTATGCACAATACCCTGAGCCATTGGTTACTGAGAGTTCAAAATCCAAGAACTATATGGGCTCAGAGACAACCAGGCAAAAGACATTGGTGCAATGCAAGTGTAGGTTAAAAGCCAACTCTCTGGGGTAAACACCACTTTTTTTTTTTTTTCCTCCACTATTAAAGAGCTGAAGGGGCCATAAGGACAATCTGTGGAGGAATGTCGGGCAGGTGATACATGGAGACTTCTCTACAGACCCAGGCTGCCCTGGGACCTGACAGTCCAGAGACACTGATGATGAGGACAGAATCTTAGGATCCGCAGCTCCTGCAGCCATGGCCAGAGCCCCCCAGTGCGCACTCTGAGGGTGGAGCAGGGGTCTACAGCCTCCTCTCACAGTCAATAAAGGGAAAAAGCTGGGCCCTCACAGATCAAATGTTGCACACAGATGCTTTCCATAAATAGAAGCTCTTTGCACAGTGCGCCTGTAATGCTCTCTAAGTGAGCGTGAAAGAGCAAGCTGACAGTTTTGGGTCATTGGTGCCATCCCTGGGGATAGACACAAGAAGTGTGACCTGGAAGGTCTGAGAAAGAAGTGGGGTGGTCTGTCCTGTACGGGGCTGGGGAAGAAGGGTCTCCCCACAGAGGTGACAGCAGGGAACAAATGTAGGTATGAGGGAATGGTGTGCATCCTCCTCTTCTCCAGGGGAAGGGACAATGAACCAGGAGCTGAGCCCACCACAGAGGGAGAGCCAGCTAGCAAAGGTACTGTGACTGTGCAGAAAGTGGGGAAAAACAGCAAGCTGGGCTTTAGGAGATAGAAAAAAAGTGAGAGACAGAGCTACAGCTAAGCCCCACTGGACCATTCTGAAAATAAAATCCAAAACTGGGGATGGAGACATTCCCTCTGCTAAAAATCACTTAGTGTGATATCTCTTCAAAGCCAGAATTCACCATGCCTGGCAAGGCTCCAGGTCTGACCTCTTACCCCTCCTTCTGCCGGAGCCCCTGTTCTCAAACCTTCTCTGTTGAACCCTCCAGCCCAGCTGGAGTCAGTAATGGGCCAGCTCTAAATAACACTGAACTTTAAAAGTACTTTGGGAAAGTAGTGCCATCTTCCACACCCCAGTACCCCAGTTCACTCACAGGCCCAGGCCCAGAGAGGTCAGTGCCCATGGCAGGCAGGCTTCAGCGTGCCCCTGAGCTTCATTCTCGTATCCTAAGATAGAGTGCCCACCCTGTGTGGAGTTGTAGTCTCAATGTAACCCATCCTTCCCAAGGCCAACAGCATTTATTCCCTGATGGATGCACCCATATCCTACCTGGAACCCCAGCCCAACACCAAAACCTATCACCAGCTGAACACCAAAAACCCTTTTCCCAGCTAAGCCTCCACCCTTTCCCCAAACTATGAGAGACTGTGCATCTCACAGCAGCAGAGTAGATGGTCGCAATCTTCACACTTCTCCCTTTGGCTTCTGTACCCCTCAGGCACATGCATGGCACCCTGCTTTCTAACGTGTGCCACTTCTAGACAGCAGCTTATAATTTCTGCACTTCTTTGCTCACCACTGGTAGAAATATTGATTTAACGGAGCTGACAAGTTAAATTTACTTTCCCTGTGACCTTTATTGAGACCACCATCTTGCACACTTAGGATTCTCCCCACAGGAAATCTCTTCATGAGACACTGTGTCTGAGGCTGCGCAGAGGCTGCAGTGGGCTCCATAGTGAAAGAAGGAGGAATAACAGAAATGTGTCCGAGCTGATACAGATATTAATTGGAATGTAGCCTCTAACATGTACTGTGCTCTGATTCTGAACAGCTTTCCTATAGATGCTAATAACATGGTGAGAAGATCACAAGCAAGATGACCCACTTTGTGGGCAGCCTGTAGGAGCACTCTGCAGAATTGGCTCACCTGTGACCTCTCCTTGGGAACCAGGAAGCAGTGAGAGTAGTCAGGCTCAGTGCCAGACCTGTGCTCTGTCACCCTGGGACTCATCACCAGAGGCCATAGTTGGGCCTTGGTCTGGGCATCTTGAAAACCCACTCTCCTTCTCTACCCCAGAGCACCCTCTTTCTTTGTTGGCTTCTCTTTCCCATGGTAGGAGGAAATGTCAAGTCTAATTCCCGAATCTTGAGCTTAGAAAGTCAGGCCAAGAAGTGCAGCAAATATAGTACACATGACATATCTGGTGGGAAGCGAAAAAATGTCAAGTTTTGAAACCATGAATTATTTTCCTTCTGTTTCCTCAAATCAGCACAAGCCCATCTGTGGATGGTTTTCCTCAGGCAATATGCAGAGAACAAGCTCCATCCAGGTGTGCTCCACCACGTCCAGCCTCCCAAGATGCTGAAGTCATAAGAGTGAGCAAACTAGTGACTGCCTAGGTAAGAAACTTCATATGTCCTGAGATGACCTCGAACCTCATTCCTGAATACCTACTCTGATAGCAATACCTCTCCTTCTTTCTTCAATCAGGAAAACTGAGCTTGGCAAGAAAGCCTCTAGGACAGCACACTCTACAGTTCTTACTGAGGCAGTATTAGGAAGAGAAAGGAGGATGCATGTTCAGCCCTTTGCATACATTACTGAATACTTTAATCACTAATCCTTATAGTAACTATGCAGAGAGTGCACTGTAATTGCCTCCATTTTTCACATGAGCCTCGGCCAGGTGAATATATTTGTGTAATCAGTGGCTACTGAAAACCAAAGAGCATTCATTTGGACAAAGACAGACACAGTTGGGAAAAGAGTGAGAGTCTGAGCTAAGGTAGGTAGACTCTAAACCTTGGCATGTTGAGCAAAGAGACTTCTTGGAAGAAATATTCTCCTTTTCCCATTTCACAGAAACTGAGGCCCAGACAGGAATGGCATGCCTTGTCATTGTTTACTTCATCTGTCAGAGTCTTTGTATCTATCCATGTGTTACTCACATGGCCAACTACACATATTTTCTTAAGGGCTCTGTGACTACCTGGAACAGCTGCCTTTGGTATCCTGTCCTAACTCCTTGCTCCAGTGGGGCACCAGTCTCTAGCGCCTGGGGATGCTGGCTGCTTTTGTAGGGCTCACAGTCACAGGCCTCTCTGAAGAATTACCCTTGACTGGTCGGAGCCACATGACCAGAGAGGCACAGAGATTAACCCACGCTGGGCATCAGCTAGTCAATGAGTAGGAGAGGGTAAAGGCTCAGACCAAGCCACTTTCTTCCTGCAGGGACAACCCTGTGCTGGCTTTTATACTCCAGAGCTCACCACAAGATCAGCTTAAAAAGAGTCTTTAGCTGAAGAGGTCTTTCCTTGGCTTATTTTCTTTTGCCCTATTCTACTTCTCTCAATCCCATTTTCCTAAAAATATTTTCCCAGGGAGTCACATGCATAGGAAATATTCCTAAGAAAGAAGAGGAGATATCAAACAGGCAGAAGTCACTGAGGTGGACACTGACATCATTGTCTTATTGTGATAGTTCCCCATATCCACTGCTAGAATATCATATAGGACCACAAAAGGAGACCCCAGTTTAAAAGCTGAAAGACACCTGGTCAACTTTGCCATTTTAAAGATAGGATAGTCGGTATGTGTGAATGTAGAGAGCTGTGTACGGGCGCACCTTAAAGATGGCACCTGTTTCCGCCTTCCACTCCCTATGGGGTGAGTGCTCTCGGTAATAAACAATTCCCTATATGGCTTGGGCAGTGGCTGCGGCACCCCTTCCGCCTATCTGGACCTATTGGCTGCGCCCACGTGTCACTCCAGGATTGGATGCCTTGTGATATATAGCTTGTAGGAGGAAGGAGAGAAGGTCGACAGAACAATAAAGCATCGCAGAGACAATCAGTGGTCGCGTCTTCCTTGCAGGCGAGGTTGCGCGCGACAAGTGGTGGCCCGCACGGGGAACTGCAGTCCCGTGACTGGTTGAAGCTCTGCGCAAGTGGTACCAGTAAGCCCTGCGGTAAGTAGGGGTCCGCTTCGAGCGGGTAACAGCCCACGGTCCCAAGGCTAAAGGGGGACGTGGGAGTCACCTAGAGTGATGGGGGAACCCGGTAAGGGCCAGTAAGCCCCACGGTAAGTAGGGGTCTGCTTCGAGCGGGTAACAGCCCATGGTCCCAAGGCTAAAGGGGGGCGTGGGAGTCACCTAGAGTTACGGGAAACCCGGTAAGGGCGTTCTCTCTGTAAATGAAGAGGGAGCAAGAGTTCGCTGACGAGAGGAATAAAAATGAAAGTAAGGTTAAGAATGGGTGCGTCTGCGTCAAGCCCAATTTTTCTGGCTCTACAGGAGCTGCTACGTTCAACACGTGTAAAAAGAAAAAAGAAAAAATTAGAAAAGTTCCTTGAGGAGTGCGATCTTGTGGCTCCCTGGTTTGCAGTGTCTGGGAATTTTACTCCTCCCACCTGGGATAAGTTAGGGAGAGATTTGGATCACGCCCATGATCAGGGAGCACTTAAGGCTGGAGTGAGGCCAATTTGGAAATTAATCCGGGGCTGTTTGGAAGATCAGTGGTGCAGTGAAGTGGTAGAAAGTGGGCAGGCAGCCTTAGAACAGTTACATAAAGAGAGGTCTGAAAAGGCAAAGAGCGAAAAGGGATCAAAAGCAGGCGGTAAAAGGAAAGGCCAAGATGCCCCTAATGCTATGACTTTTCAGACACAAAAGAGATTTCGGACTTACTGAGGCTATAGTAACGGCCATCTTTCTAGCCGTTGCAGGAGCTACCACTGCCGCCATAGCCATGAGCCAATCTATTTTGTCTGCCCAAACTCTAAACAGTCTAACTAGCATACAGTATGAGAATTTAATCCATGCTGCAAATCTGTCTAAGCAATTGTCCAGTTATCTTTTAGGCAATTGGACTGGGGAATTTGATGGCCTCATGGAGCAGCTGAGAGTGGCCATCGTGACGGTGAACTCGACAAGGATGGACGCTGGATTAGCAGAGGGCCTGCTTTCATGGTTCTCCATCGCCATGAATCACCTGAAAGAGTGGGCTGAATGGGAGCTCTAGCTGGCCCTGATGATGCTGATATCCTTGATTTGCCTGTGGTGCATTTGTCAGGTTGGGTTTCGCCAGCATCGCGATACAGCCATGTTGGTCCAAGCTCTCATTGCTATTGACTCAGGACAGTCCCCTTCTGTCTGGCTGGCCACCATTACAAACAAAATTAACACAGGATGCGAGGCAAAGCACTGCACTCGGGACCCAGGGCCCAAGGTTCCGAGAAGAGCACACTTGATTGCATGTGGGTTCAATGCCAAAATGCCCCACCTCTTCGAAAAAGGTATCGGGTAAAGCTTGACATCCCCTAGGTGGAAAACACCCAGGTAGGTGTCTAGCTGCACCTCATAATGCACAGCAGAGATCAAGCCACTACTCTTGTCTGTTGTTAAAACAAAAAAGGGGGAACTGTAGAGAGCTGCATGCAACCACGCCTTACAGATGGCACCGGTTTCCGCCTTCCACCCCCTTGGGGGTGAGAGCTCTCTGTGGATAACAACTCCATATTAGGCAATGAGACAGGACAGTGGCTTGCTTCCGCGTACTTGGACCTATAGACAATGCTCACGTGGCGCTTCGGGATTGGATGCCCGAAGGTATTTAGCTATGAGCGGGCTTCCCTTCTGGGCCATTACCTAAGAGAAGAAGATTGTTAAAGGCTGAATAAACTGCAGAGAGAACAACCAGTGGTCGCGTCTTCCTTGCTGGCGAGGGTGTGCGCGACATGTGAAAAGAAGCAACTTAACTTATGCAGAACTAGAACCCAAAACTCCTCCTGCCAATCCTACTGCAGGGCCTCCCCAAAAATAAATAAATAAAGCAAGGCACATTTATTTTTCCTCTATAGAGTGCACCCCACCAGCTCCAGTCTCATGGGGGAACTTCTGTAAGGTTGAAGAAGGGAGTCGGGGGTCTAATACTCCCAAGTTTATAAGATATAATCTGCTTACTTTGTGCTTATAAGCCATTGCTCATGGAGTGAAAGCAACACTCTCTGGCCCAGAACTTAGATACTTTAATGTGACAATGCCTGCGAACTTTTCATTCTAGTATCTTCCACTTCCTAAGGCATGCTGAGTTCTAGGCATCTTCATAAACCCGAATCTGCTGTGTTCTTTCTGAAGCCCACACCAGTATACATTAATAGTTACCAGATAAAAATACACATGGAAAGGTAAGTGTGAATTTCAAACAAAAAACAAATAGAGTTCAGTATTTATATATCCTAAATAAGAAATGAGGCATACTTATATTTAGAAAAAAAAATGCTTGTTCATCCCATCTAGCATGCTTCTTATTCTCTCTACATAACATGCCCTGTCCAGCAATCTTGGAAAGTCCTCAAGCTCCAAAACCAGCTCAGACTGAACCATTCTCAGCTTTTCCTGACTTCTGAGGTAGGGCCTCCTTCTCTAGGAACAGAGTTGCCCAGGCTTCCCTGGACAGGAAGACTGTCCTGCTGCTGCAGCGTTGACAGAGATGGGCTCAGTGCTCCATCCTCACATATACTGTGTGTGTGTGCAGTCATCCACCTATAATGTAGACCCTGCGTCTCAGGCATATAACCCAGGAAACACAGAAGGTGCCAGATGGGGATGTAACAGAGCTATGATGCAGAATTCTGCTCTCTGCTACCGAAGTAATGAATGAGATATTTCAATGAGGAAAAATGGAGATAGGACCACACATGCCTTTAATCCCACCTACCTGGGAGGCTGAGACGGGAAGATTACAAATTCAAGTGATTTCAAAATCTGAGTGGTTTAGCGATTTAGCAATACAGCCTCAAAATAAAGATTAAAATAGAGTGGGTTTGTATCTTAGTGGTAAAACAATTGCCTGGCATGTATGAGACCCTGAGTTGAACCCCTACTCCTTGCAAAGTTAAAAAATTTAAATTAAATTAAAAAGAACAATGGAGATGGGTACCAGCTAGCATGTTTACTGAAGGTCTTTAAGGAGATGACATCTTAATCTAGAACCTGAGAGCTAATAAACACCAATTAGTTCTGTGATGAGCTGAGAACCAGGAGTGCAGCAAGAAATCTCTGCCTATTAGAAGGACCTAAGGACTTACTCATCATATTTGAGTCTCTCAAAGGAACTGAATATGTAAGAGGAGTAAGGCACCAATGGTAAGCATGGGGCCACCAGTAGAGACCAGATCCTAGGAGAACTTACCAACCATGTTAGGAGGTTATTTAAGAAGGCAGCTAAAGATCCTTAAATGAAGTGATACAATCATATTTACATGTGATCTCTCTTCTGTGAATCTTCATCTTTGAACCTTCAACACTCCCCTGAATATGCTTAATAAGCATACCTTGAACAAGTGTGTGTGTTCCCTGATCTCATCCCTATTTTCTCATCTTTCTGGGACTTCATCTTCTCACTTCTTCATCTGGGAAGATTGGTGTCTCACCATTACCCATCCTTGCTGTCAAAAAGCCATCAGAGAGGTCTTTCAAACTGACGGAACCCCTTTCTCTGGACAAAAGGACAGCTGAGATGTAACTTAACAAACTATTACCAAGTAAATTAAAGGTCAGCATTGGTTTTTGACTAGGAATCTGGCCCAGACTTTGGAACACAATATCTGGTTAACAACACAGGCCAGACCCAAGAGAAACTTTTTTTTTTTTTTTTTTTCTTTCAGAACCGGGGATTGAACTCAGGCCCTCGCCCTTGCCAGGGAAGCACTTATTCCACTGAGCCATCTCCCAGCCCTAAGAAAAACTATTTTAAGGGTACAAAGGGAGACAGCAGGGTACTCACGCCAGGGATGCTGCTTCTGGGACCAGGGGTTCCAGCCCAGGGCACTGTGTGCATGTTATGGTTTGTGTCTCCATGTCCCCCCAAAGCCTCATGCACTTGTGGAGCAGCTTAGCTTCTGGAGTTTGTAACCGATATTGTGGGTGTGGATGCTGCACTGCCCTAATGCAGATAATTTTCATTACAATGTAAAGAGGGCTGAGAAGCTAAATAGCTGCCGGAGCTGCTGCCGCTCCCTTTCTCTCTGCTCTTTGCCACATCCATGAAAGGCTGCTCCCTGCCATGTATTGCTCTGCCTTGGAGCCAAATGAGTGTGGGCTGATACTTCCAGTAACTGTGAGCTAAATAAACCTTTCCTTCCCTAATTTTCAGTGTTGGGTATTTGTCCCAGCAACCAAAGGAGAGTAACCAAGACACCGCACCTCAAGTAGGGCAGGGAGGGCAGGAGCAGAGGGAGATAGTTCCATTGTCCTGCAAGCAATGGAAGGAGAATGAACTTTCCACAATTCCTTTCCCATATCTGCCTTCCCCTGCCAATGAAGACCCAATGTCAGAGGCCTCAAAGGCATCTTGTAGTGAGAACTTGTCCCCCAGGTATGAAGAAAGTTGTTGAGTCCCAAAGCTGAAGCAAGAAATGAAGGAAGGGAAAGCAAGTTTCTTTCATTGTTTTTCTTCTAGGCTGAGATTTTTCTGGACCTCAGAAAAATCTTTATCTTTTGTCTTAAGACCTACAATCTCCAAACTGTCCTTTGGTATCTCTGAAGCTTTAGAAACTTCTCTGCCTCTGGAGCAATCACACTGGAACACTCTTTGCTTCAAAATACCCTCTCTGTCATTTCTCTTTGCAGCACAATAACAAAATCTTTAAGACCCTCCTGTACCCGAGGTTTTTGCACCTCACATACCACACGATTCCCCTGCACCAATGAAGTGCCGCCCCTAAGGACCCACCTCTACCTCCTTGGCTTTTTGGCTTTTGTTACATCTCTCCCTCACCCTGTCCTTCTCCCTCTCCCTCTTTCCCTCCCTCTTCATCTCTCCGTACCTCTCCATCTTTCCCTCCCTCTTCTTCTTACTCTCCTTCTCTCCCTCCCTCCCCCTCTCCACACCCCCTCCTTCTCTCTGCTTAAATGCCAGCATCCATACTGGAGGAAAGATAATGATACCTACTAACAAGTATGACACAAGTATTTCTATTCATTTCTACAGTGGCCGTGTACAGTAGGGTCTATTAGCTGATATTTCTATTAACACAGTTTCAGATGATAAAACTGAGTTTCCAGCAGATTAAGAAAAACCTCCAGCATCTATGTATCAAGTGACAGAGCCTAAATTAAGTCCAGGCTAACCTAACGCCAACTCCGATGTCTTCACCCTCCAAGCTGAGCTACTTAACTTTGTAAAGACTATTCATCTTCCCTTCCCTTCTGCAACACGGTCTCTGCCTGCACTTCCTGCAAGGATCATCACTCCCCACATCTCACATGCTTCCCGCAGCTCTTCCCTGAAATGTGACATCCCATGGGCGCATGCGTGCTGAGCTTCCTGCAGACTTTACAGGAATGTAGTGATGGACCGAATTCCAAGGAGCCAGATTGGACCAGAGGGCCCAGAGCAAACGACATCTGCCACCAGCAAGCTGAGACATTTTAGATTCACTCCTTTGACGTTCTCATGTGGAACACTGATAGTTCCAGGAAAAGCAAGCATCACAGCCATCAGCAAGGAATTCTTTTTGTTGTTGTTATGGTTTTTCCCTTTCTCCACAGGTCAGAATGGTTAATTACAGGGAGAAGTCTGCTTCTGCTTCTCCCACTGCCAAAAAATAAATAAATAAGACCATTGTGAGGTTGGGAGATGCTTCCAGATTGTGCCCTTGCTCAGACCCACTGCTCTGGTCCTTGCTGTTTCAGTCGCACCTGCTCTGAACTTTCACAGGCCTGAGAAGACCCCCTTCCCTAGCCATTGGCATACATGTAAGCCCCCATAGCTCTGCTGCTACTGTTTGCTCTACCCGGAATCCCCTTCTCCCTGTTTCCTTTCAGGTTTCTCACTCTCTAAAATCCCTTTCACAAGCCATTCTTCAACATTTCCTGAATCTCTGCGACTTCATTGCCAGAATGAATTAATTTCTCACATGATAAGAACACAGCATATTGCGCAAGTCTCCAATCACCATTCATTCAGTAAACACTTATGTATCACCTACTGTATGCCAGGTGCTGGGTCAGGTCCTGGTGCTACAGTGGTGTACCAGAGAGCAAACTTCTTCCTACCTGGGACTTACGTTCAGGTCCATGGACTGTCCAGTCATGTAAAGCTAGATGACATACTGCTCCTATCCGTGCGGTGTTTGTGACTCTAGGAGAAAAACTTAATTCCCATCTTGCTTCTCCAGGATATCACAGTGGCCAGTACCTGTTAGACACCTAATCACTGTACTTGTGTTTTATTCAAGAGGATATAAGTCACGACTCACATTCACCAGAAACCTCGATACTGGCTGTGCCACAAACTATCCATATGATTTCAGACCATGCCCAATTCCCATTCTCAGACCCAACTGAGGGCCAGGGAGCAGATGACTTCAGGGGCTTCCTACAGCAGTATGCTTCAAAGGAATCACATGATTCATAGTGGTCTTTTCATGACAGGCAGATGAGGGGAAAGAAAAGGTCTGCAAAGATCCTAACTGCATTTGGCCTGAGTTCCCAGAAAGCATCAAGTCTCAGTCAGATTCTTGCATCCTAAGGTTGCCAGGGCTCACTGGCAACGTAACAGCCCATCTTCTGATCAATCCCATTGATCTCACCTTGTAACAAAGCCACTCCTGGGCAGCAGAGGCTGGTGGTTTGCACTGGAGTTTCCTGAAATCCTGTGTGGCTGCATCTTTCTCCTTATGCAGTGCTGGAGGGCAAGTGAGGGCCACTAGGGCACAGAGGCCCGCCCTCCCTGTGATAATGATAGGATGAAGACCTTCCTTTCTGCCTCAAAATAATTATTTGCTGATATGAAGAAAAACCTCACCCATCCATCCTGTGGAGGTCAAAGGTGTCCCTCATGGCAGCAGGGAATACAGCGCCATCTTGGTGGCTGTGGTGAATAGGACAGGAGAAGCCCTAAGAGTCATTTCTCCTCACCTAGGAACATCCGTGGTTCACATCCTCACTGTTGTTAGTGATTAGGGGAAATAGAATCATCCTAGGTGAAATCCTTCCATTAACTCTCCGTGGCACAAGTGAAGCAGAGCTGAAACCTTTCATTGAGAATGATCACAGACACAGAGACAAGCCGAGTGTGGTGTTATGTGTCTATAATTGCAGCATTCTTGGAGGCTGAGGCAGAAGGACTACTATTTCCAGCCCAGCCTGAGCAATATACCAACTATATAAATAGATCCTATCTCAAAATAAATCAGAAAACAAACACCTTAGGACTAACCTGAGTTATAAGGTGTGGTTAGGTCCCTAGGCTAGCCACTCAGAGGTGAGCAGCTTTGAACTCATTCCACCTGGCCACCCACCATTAGGTACTTGCCCTCTCAGAAATCCAAATGGAAAAAAGGAATCTCAGGCTGGGGAGATAGTTCAGCAGCATATGCACCTACCTGGCAAACACAAGGATGCAGGTTTGATCCCTAGTATCACATGCTGTGCTGGCCCTGGAACCCTGAGTGTGCTGTGCCGGCCACCAAGCAGGCATGGTGGTGCACCAGGGAGGCTGAGGAAAGAGGATCACCATGACTCCAAGATGTGAAGTAAGACCCTGTATCAAACAAATAAATAAAAGATTTAAACACAAATTTTAAAGAAATGAATCTCAGAAAAAGGCAAGAGCACCCCTCTTGTACTCTACTACCTGCTTACTCAATGTGATGCAAATTTTTCTGAGAGGTCATTCAGGAACAGTTTTCAGAGGCATTACCCCTCTGTGTAAAAGTTGAGGCCTCCTCTCAGTGGGTCAAGGGATGATGGGTAAGGATGCTCCTGGCCCATGAAGGTCCACTGCAGCACCTAGGGAAAGAAAAATGACCATGGTGCCCTAACAAGCTTGGGACTCAGCCAGGAGTGGCATGACCATGGGGACTGACCCCTCAGGATTAGAGGCTTTCTAACCAGCACCTCTCTCTGAGCACATGCACACACACATTCCCAGCTCCTCGTCACCTGTCTTAGAGCCCAAGTTTTAATTTGAAGTGCAGTGTCTGCCCCAACTGAAATGGAATCCAGAGAAGGTCGAATCCTATTAAGTCACCAGACCATAAAGCAGAAAGGTATAAAGTTGACAAATTGCTTCTCCCAGTGGCAGCAGCTGTGAAGCACTCGAGGAGGCTGGGCTTTGACCCAGGAATGGGCCAAAGAAAATAGCCCCTCCTTTTTCCTGGGGACTGTTCAAACTGTGCAACTAACTCCCTTGCCAGGGTGAAAGGGTTTGAGTGTTTAACAGGCCAGTGTTTAGCACACTTCCCTGTATTTTGCTTTACAATTCAAATAGAACTTGGGTGAACTAGGTCATGCCAGCCAGGAATGAGAGCAATATGTCTACAATAACCTTTTAAAAGTTTTGTACCAATTTAGCATTGCACAGGTCCCAGCATCCATGCTTTACTCGCCCACGTATCCCTGGGGATTGGTGCAAGTGACAATCACGCATCTCTTCAGAGAGGCCCCTTCACTCCACTGGAGTATATGCTCTGCTCTGCCAACCACGGGGATTATTTCCAGGGAAACAAAGATTGGAGGGGGGAGGCAAAAGCTATGTGTGATGTAGCTGCATTATCCCATAGAATCTTGCCAGTCACCACACAAGGTCAGGAGCATGATCCTTGGGGTAAAAATGAGGCAGACAAACGTCCACAAGCACAGCTACTTACCTGGGCCCCACGGTAGAGCTCCAGCAGGCTGGGAAACAGGGTTCAGTCTTCCTGATGAAAGATGACCTGTCGTGCACTGTGACACACTTTCACTACTGCTGTCAGAGCCCCTACTCTACACCAGAGTGCCCCCTGGAAACCTAAGAAGCCACATCCTTTACCTAAAGGTGCTTTCTTCATTTCCAGAGTTCGACTGTTCATTGTATCCTGTGAGTCTTCAGTGAGTTTGCAACTTTCTAGAGACACCTTAAGAATTTTGTGTATACATCTGTTTGAGGTGACTGGAACATATAGTGTGATTAAGTAATTTCCTATTCATTCCAAAAAGACACATTGCTAGCCATCACCCCCTCAAAACACTGCTCCTTGCTTCAAACATCATTCTTGCCACTGTTTGAAGTCGTTCTGAAAAGTCCTCATTTTATCATCAGTTGGGCTTTTATGGCTGTGCCCTCAATCAATTCAAGACGTTTACCTTTCATGATCATTTTAGCTTTGGGGCTACATCTAGCAGTCACACAGCATGAGGTCTGGAAGGTCAGGATACACCATAATGCTTTTACAAGCCCACCTTTCCATTCAATGGTGCAGCATTCACTGTAGTTTTTATCACACCTTTTAAAGACATTCAGGAAAGAGGACTTGTAGAGCTGCTTCAGAAAGTGGCAAGAATAATGAAGTCAGTGTGTTCAAAGGGAGGGGGTGTATTGAGGGCCATAATGGCCATGCATCTTTGACTGAAGCATTCTTTTTAATTTCACTATTTCCTGTACATTCTTGTTATGATTTGTATCTACTTGTCCCCCCAAAGCCTCGTGCAGTCATGGGGTGGACTTCTAGTGTTTGTGATTAACTCATGATGCACTGGGATTATGGGTGTGAGTGCTCCTGGGATTATGGATGTGATTGCTGCTGGGATTATGGGTGTGAGTGCTACACCCAGCCTCGAGCAGTAGCCTGAATGCAACATAAGGGAGACAACCTTGCTCCCGGTAGCCATTGTTGCCACTACTGCTCCCTTTTATGCTCTCTGCTCTTTGCTGCTGCCATGAATGGATGCTCTCTGCCTTGCACCACTCTGCCTTAGAGCCAGCCAAGTATGGACTAAAACCTCCAGGAACTGTGAGCTAAATAAATCTTTCTTTCCTTCCTTCTTTTTGCATGTTGGGTATTTGTCTCAGCAATGAGAGAAGAGTAACTGAGACAGTTCTCTTCACCTTCTATGTGTTGCGGCACCCACGCTGCATTACGGGTCTCGAGCACTGGTCTATTTAGCACAGAGGGCTCATGCTCCACGCTCCACTGTGGCAATGGTGGCAAGGCCTCCACTGTTACCTGCTCAACTCACCTCCTAAGCTTGGCCCTCAGCTCTGGTCTCAGACCCTTCATCTGATGAGCTACTAGGAAGAGCTTTCTCCATTGAACTCCTGAGCATGGATCAGGTATTCTGGTGTAAGTGTGTTTCCTGATGTGTTGCAGAGCTCATGCTCCCATTGAGAACATGTTGGAAAGTTGCTGTTGGCCCTGTCCTACACATATGAAGTGTTTAGAATCATAACTAACACAGAAAAAAAGCCTGATTTTTGTGTAAACTCTTATGTCTGGCTCATCATCCTTCCTAGCTCCAAACTGCCCACATCTGCACCACCCACTACAGTGCAAGGCAAAGCAGCCATGCCTGAGGTACCCGAGCAGGGTATTCCTGAGCTCTCCACACACTGCCACGAACCTATGATATCCCCATCCAGACCAAAGAGAGGGTGTGGCACCTCCTAGGCTTCTGGCTGCTGCTCTCCCTAATCCCCTACCCTTTGAGGTCAGCCCACTCGTATTCGCACTGCCCAACTCCTCCATCAGGGTTCAAGTCTTTGCAGGGAATCTATGCTTTGCATGCAAAAACTATCAAAATTCAACCTTATTTTTTTTCGTATTGAAAATGTAAACAGAGTCAGAGCCACTCCTCTACTGACCAAGCCTTCCTCCTTCCTGCTTTGCCCAGCACAAGTACTGCCATTTTAAAACATAAACTTCATGCCACACATAACGACAAACTGACAAGTATTTTTATGATTCTTCCATCTATTCTGCTGTAGTCTTGGCATTTATGCATGTCATAAGGACTTACCATGGCTCTATGATGTAGCAGGTATTTCAGCGGGAATCCTGGATACAGACATATATAGAACTGAATGTGGTACAGATGCCAGAATTATAATAGAAGGATTTTCACAGTTGGGTAGAAGCACAGGGTTTTCCTGAATACAATTCTACCCTTAGAAAAAAACCTTCAAGTTATAGTTCAAAAGTCACAGTTTAGGCAATTAACACTTTAACGTTTCAGGGAAGTATAGTGAATACCAGACACTGAAGATAGGCTCCTTGGGTTCCACCCACATTTCGCCAAATAAGTTAAGAACACAGTTTGACCTAAGAGGTATCACAATTCAGGGTCTGGAAAGATATACAAATATAAGCTATTTCCTGGAATTCTCCTGTGCCTGAGGAAGAGAAAGCATCTGGGGCACTGTTCAGCCACTTCAAGACTACAAATAAGAACCTCTTCAACTATTTAGGGGACTCTCCCCAGGTACACTATAGATCATTGATCTCCTTGGGGGAGCCGTCCCAATCAGTGGTCTTCAGAACTTCCAAGTAGAATACACAGTGATGATACCCCACTATCAACCAGAAGAAGGTATCTTGGAGGTTGGGGGGGTCTGTCCTAGAAAAAGCTCAGAAAAACATGTCATTTATAATCTATGGGGTCACTACTATTTGGAGCTAGTGAACTAAATGGGAGAATAATTACCTACCATTTCACTCAGCCCAGGGGTCTATGGGCTATTTTTCTTCAGAGAACAACAAAGAGGCTTCTTAGCTTTGATAAATTTTTCACTCTTAGTGCTTCGTTTAATGCCAGAAGACATTAGAAAAGAAACTCATTCACCCTCTCACCTTTACCATTCCCACAGCCATGTAGGCACAAGAGTTTAGAGGCAGAGATGAAACCAGACACTCATCTCTGCTTAGTCAAGCTTTTCAATGTTTCTAATTGAATTTAGAAAGATGTGATTATTTTCATTAGTCTGTTCTCTGCACTGAATGTGAAAGAAGAGAGTTGGAGCTTGTGACCAAGTTCTAAGTACTCACATGATTGATCTAAGAAAGTATTATCTCCTATAGGCCTGGCCAGTGCTGTAGTACAAAGAGCTCAGGAATTTAAGACGCCCCTTCCAGAGACCGATGGCAGTGCCTGTATTTATATATTCAAGCAAAAGCTGCGTTGTGAGATTCAACGATCATTGTCCATTCAAACCAGTCCCGATCTCCTCATCTCTCCACTTTCAATTATACCCTGCTCCTGTGTCTCTCCCACTGGTGTTGGACACCAGCCAATCAATCATTTCAACAACTTGTGAGCCATCCTGCAGTTCCCACCTGCCCCATCTCAAGTCTTCTTGGTGCTGTCATCCTGTCATCAATAAGCTCTCCCACCTTTCTCCAGCTGTACTCTGACAACAGGGCCAGTGCTTTATCATTTCATGGGTGAGTTCCTGAAATCATCTTTCTTAAAGGGTTTTCCCATCACAAACATAACCTACTCCCACCCCCAAATAGTGCTAGCTATCGCAGTAATTTTTCTACAGTGTAAAATGAAGTTACACATATGTACATTTTTGCCCGTTCTCCTTCTGGTTAACTTCTAAAGTACTTGGGGGCCTTCCAGTTAGCTCAGTTGTTAAGTGCTTGCTTATGCAAACACAGTCAGGCACAGGATACTGCAGTTTGATCCCCAGCTCTACATGCCTTACCAGACCTGCCTTTAAGGCACCCTGAGCCAGCCAAAAAAAAAAAAAAAAAAAAAAACCTTCTAAATTCTAAAGTTTTTAGGCATTCCACAGAACCCTCCCATTTTTTAAATACACTCTATCTTCTGATCTACAGAAACCATATCCTTCATCCTGATCCTTCTTTGGCCCCTTCAATTTGTGTTTCTGTAACAAATGCTACAGTTAAGGATTGGGTTTTTACATCTCTGGTTGAGAATTAATACCTTTTAATAACTGAAACCAACTCATTGATAGTGTTGTAGCTACTGCTACACTTGGACTTGTAGCACTCTATTTGCTACTCCTTTCTGATCATTTCCTTATTTGTTTGTTTTCTTCTCTGCTTTCTTTTGGTTGGGGTTCTTCCCTCCTCACCTGAGTCATGAGTGGTTGGTGCCCCCAAGTAGTTTAACTTATGTTATATATCTAGTGTTATGCTAAATTGAATTATAATCTGAAATGAGTAGTTCTGAAACAAATGTACCCAATCTGAATATATGTAGACTGATTTTTTAGCTCATGATTTTGTATCTATTCGTACTTTATTCCTTTGACAGTTAATTGTTTAAATTCACTTGAAAATATCGTTCTGTTATCTTCTGGCTTCATTGATGCTGCAGAGAAGTTTGATATCAACCTTATTTTCATTCCTTTACATGCAATCAGATCATCCACACCCATGTACCTTCTCCACAAAATCCTTATATTTTGTAATAAATAAAATTTCATTGTATTGCAACTTACATAAACTCAGTAATTCATTTATTTATTCTGCTTGACATCTAAGAGCACCTTTAAATCTATAAACTTATAGGATTCCTAAATGCTATGAAATCATCCACTATTATGTGTTTTATTTATACTGGATTCATGCTTCTGTTCATCTCCTGCTGATGTTTCTTGTTTCAATAATGTTGTTTGTAATATCTTGGATGTCTATTTATTTTGGCTGGAGTTAAAAGCTACCAAATGGAGCTCTGAAAGATATTCTCATTAAATGGAAAAGTCATTCTAAAATGAACTATAATCTGGATTGAGTAAACCTGAAAGAAAAGTGTTCAATTTAATAAATCTTCTTTTTACTATTGAAGTTTTTTGAAGTGCTGGGCAATTCATGGTTTAAAGTACTCAAATAGAACAAGAGAAGGCAAGAAACCTGCAGATCAGATCCAGACAGATTTCCTCTTGTGGTGACCTTTCAAAGATTTCTCCCCAATTGCAATTCTGAAGTCAGGGTACCCATGGTTATGTGTGTGAATTTCTGCAATAAGTAAATGAAAAATCTGCAGTTGGAATTTTCACTCACTTAGGTTGTATGATACCTCATAGGCAACCAAGAGAGTGGGGCTCTATATTTCAACACACCCTAATAAAGCCAAAACTACAATGTTCCCACAGCATTTGAGTGTATCCACACTGCATAGACTTAACAGCTGAGTTTGCACTTCTCAGTGAAATCAGATGCATATGAACCAGGTGAGAACTAGCATGGCTCTACTTTTGGTGTGGCATTTATAGTCTCAGCTATGCTATTATTTTTTCATAGGGTTTGCATTTAAAACCTAGTCTCATCTTGAAGGCATATAGCTCATAAATGACTTCAAACTCCTTTAAAAAAGTATTGAGCTCCAAGTAACAAAAGCGATGTGTTAGAAGATGTTATTATTAACTCCCTAGCCATCCTTCAGAGTGTCAAAATCAGAGAGCAGGGAGTCTAATATGGGTACCAATTCCCCAGGTCTTGACACTCAGTTTCAGGGTTTTAATTGACTCCAGGCTCACACATCATGTGTCCTGTGAAAAGCAAGAGTCATCCGCAAGATGTCATCACCACCTGTGCCCCCCAAGCTGTATGAAGCTCTGGGGACTCCAAGGAATGGTGGAGAAATTTTGCTAGATCATTAGCACCCTATTTTCAAAGGCCCTCTGCCAGGCAGAAGTGGATATGCTTGCCTCAGTCGGTTATAAAGTCCTTCAGCCCTCCAGAGCACACATTCTGCAAAGTTTATGCTAAAAATAAGTAAATAAATTCCATGTGCAATGATAGTTCTGACTTTCAGAACCATTTCTAGTCCATGTATTACCCCTCCCCTGACAAAGCAAGAAAGAGTAAAAAGAAAGCCCAAATAGCAATTGTTTTATAATATGAAAGAAAAGGAAAGAAACTGGCATAGACTTAACAAATCTGATGCTTTAGTTGTTTTCACAAACACACACAAACACATACACACCTCGCACCCTGCCTACCCCATGTACACCACAGCTGTGGGATGATGCCAAGACACTAATAGTTTTCTCTTTCTATGTTTTTCCCTGAATGCAATCAATGAAGGCAAGTCCAACAAGCTCATTAGCAGGTGTGCCAAGTGAGGCCCAGAGGCAACAGAGATCAAAAAACCCCGGAGTTCATTCTTAGCCCTCAACTAAGTCATAATATACTGCTAGTGATTATTTCACCCATTCATGGTCAGAAATCACAACAACAACTAGTTCTTTCATTCCTGTTTCTTCCATTGCTCTACCTGCCAGAGGAGCTGGCATTTAGTCAGTGGTCAATTTGAAACTTTATGGAGTAAATGAAGAGTTGGCCATGATATGGCAAAGATACAACAGGTATGAGGGGTGGCCTTTATGTCAGAAAACCAAATTTTGTTGACCATAGAATGCTGCACGTTCTTTGCAAGGCAGAAACACACAGGTTGAATGAAACAGGCGTATTCCCTAAAATTCTAATGGGAAAAAATAATAAGTAAGTATATATTATTACTTGACTGAAGGAAAAGAAAGAAGATGTGAAGTGTCAAAAGTAGGAGAAGGGATAGATTGATGTCTTAACTCTGAATTAGACAGTAAAGTTTTGCAAATCATCTTTCTCAGGAGGTCATGGTGACCTTTTGTCTTATATACTTATCTCAAACATTAAAGTCAAGATTTAATTTTGGTACACAAAAATACATGGAAATATACATTTCCCCCAGGACTTACATTTACCATATTTAGCAAATTAAAATATAGAAATCTTAAGTTTAAATTTCAGAAAAGTGAATTTTATAGAAGTATATTTCTAATACTAGATATACATGTATATATGTACCCATATATAATTATGTTGCGTGTAATTGAAATTCAAAATTAACTTGATTAAGTTTTGATGAAAACACTCTATTTTAACTAGGACCCCTAATAACAAATCACCAATAATTTAAAGATATTTACATATGTTGAAATATCACATTTTATCTAGATAGGAATTATTACATGTTAATCTAAATTTTTAAAATATATTCAAAAAGGTAGAGCTGCTGATGTCCCTGATCTGCCCTTGTGCACTGTACGCATGTGAAGCTATCTCATCATACCTCACAAATCTGAACAATTAAAATAATGACTAATACACAGGAAAAATAGAAGTTATTAAGTGAAATAGGAGAAAATGTTGACTTTCTTGAAACCGAGATAGAGACATATTTGCCTGTGTGTTAACTGCATAGATTAATTACTGAGAATAGCTAACTTTCAAAGGAGAGAGAAGTATCCTCCTCACCTCTTTATCTTATTGGCTGATCAGTGAGAATCACAGAGCAAATATCAAGTCTGGTACATGACAAATGCCATGACAAGCATTCAGTATCAACCAGGGCTACCTGCTTTACATGGCTGTCGCCTGTATGTTCATTAGTTTGGGGTTTTTTTGGCTTTTTTTTTTTTTTTTTTTTTTGTATTTTAGAGATAGGTCTACAGGGTGTTCAAGGTCTCACTACTAGATCAGACTCATAGTGATCCGCCTATTTACAGTCTCCCAAGATGCAGGACAACAGGCACTTGCCACCACGCCCAGTCTCAGCCGACTGAGTGCTGAGTGTGCACTGGGGTGAGGCTGGCATGGCAGGCCCGGGTATCAATCCCCTGGCCCCTGTGCCTGCTTGCAGAGGCTTTAATCCACTAAGATATTTGGTCAGCCCTCATTAATTAATTTTCATAACATCACACAGACCTCGTCATTAACCAGGCACAGTGCTTCGGTTGTCTGACACCAGATCTCTCTCATCCCCTCCAGCAACCCGGTGGAAGAACTTTATTATCATGAGTTTATAAATGAGAAAACTGTGGGTAAGCAGTGCAGAATCTTGTCCCAGGTGAAAGAATGCAAGCTTCAACCTAATTCACCCTGATTCCAAGCCCTGAGTCTTCTCCAAACATGCTATTTGAATTTTTATTTAAAGTCTCAGTATCAAAGAAGGAAAATGAATTGAAGATAGCTAATTCAAATTAAGCAGCACTAAACATAGCTGGTATATTTTTGCAGGAAGGCTTTTTTTGCCATATGTGGTTGCATGTGACAGGTCATCCACCAGTATTCCCTGCAGACATAAATAACTTCAAGCAGTAGAAGGAGGTGTAGAGCACTGCAAAAAGAACAAAGAAAGCTTCGTGTAGGAATGCCACATTTGCTACAATAAGTAGGACTTGAACATGCTCAATAATGAATCCAGCAGACTTAGACTCTGCCTGACAGCAATGAGTTGATGAGAAAAACAAAAAAGGTGGCATTTAGCATTATTCATCGGTGCAAGGAGTAGGTGCCTCCCAAAGGATGAAACAGACTCAGGGTTCCCTGGACATCCCTGAAGCTCTTTGCTCTCCAGTATTGGTCCAATAGCTGCCTTAAAAAATTTTCCATTGCTATAACAGAACTCCTGTGGCTGGATAATTTACATAAGAAATAATTTTATTTAGCTTCGTGGTTCTGGAGAATGGGGTGTCCAAGATTGGATAGTTTCCTTAAATTGAAGTCTTCGGTTGTTTTATACTGTGGTAGAAGATGAAAGAACAAGCAGGCGCAAGGGAAAGAGGAAAGGGAGATGAACTCTTGCAGTAGCCAACCCATTCCCCTGAGAAAAGCAATACAAAAGGCACCAATCCGTTCTTGAGGTCTCTGTCCCCACAACCCAAACTCTTCCCAGCACTGCCAGAGAAAGAATTAAAATTCTAATCCATGAATTTTGGGGAACACATCAAAAAAATAGAAACAAATAAACATTAAGGAGCTTTGATGAGGCCAAAGGCTGTAGCCCTGGCTTGCGCATCCAGTAGGTAGAAGCTGCCACAGAGTGAATGTGCTGCACAGGGATGGGGACAGAGTTGCCACAGCCTGCTGTTCTCCTGGGTGAATGATGATAAAAAATACCAACAAAACCTACGTCCTCAGTGTGGAGGTTCCCAAGCGCCCTGTAGTATAAATACGATATTCATAATTATGCTCATTTTGCATAATTGCAGCAGAGGTCCCAGAAGACCTGAGAGGTTGGCGACACAGTTCTCCAAAGTGTCAAAGAAGCACGTCTCCAACAGAGGGCTGCGGACAGAGCAGGGAAAGTGTGGAAGCCAAGGGCTGGACTGCAGAGCCTGGGGTCCTAGCTCCTACCCGAAGTGCCAAAGATCACGGAAGGAAAACTGAGGCATCAGACTGTCTGGGTTTCAGCCCCTCCCTCCCCTTACTGCAGAAGAGCCAGGCAAGCACAACTTCTGCATGCCAAGGCCTATGCCTCTATATCCAACCAAAGTTGCATTTCAAATATTAACTCCTCCAGAATCTCTAATCATTCCTTCTCTATGAATTCATCCTCAGCAGCATCCAAACACGCTGCTCCACTATAGTCACGCAGACACTGGGGCAGAGAGACCTTCATCTTCCAAGCTCCCCTCAGTTCAGGGATATTCCTCTATCTAATCATAACATTGACAATAATAATAATAATAATTAATGGAATGCATACAAGATTGGATGAATGTATATACATATGAAAAATAGAGTCCATTAAAAGATAAATTATAGGGCCATGGAGATAGCTTGGTGGTCTAAGTGCCTGCCTGGTAAGTGCAAGCACCCACATTCCATCCCTGGTATTGCATTCTGCATCAGCTCTGCACCATGCTGGCTACCAAAACTGGGCATGGTGGCACAACCTATGATCCCAGGACTGGGGTGGCTAAGACAGGAGGATCACTATGAGTCCACATTGCATAGCAAGACCCTGTACCAAATAGAAAAATAATTTTTTAAAAAAATTAGTTTGTAAAATCTAGGTAGCAAGTTTATGTATATTCATAGTATATTTTTTTCAATCTTAATGCTTAAAACTTTACCACGTTGGGATAAATCTTTCAATATCCTCATCTGTCCCTTTTATTCTCTCCTGAACTACTCCAATAAAGCTTCCATCTCCATGAACCACCCAAATACTTCTTTTCAAAGCCCCTTGCAACCCAGCATTGCCAAATGCAATGGTAACTCCATCCTCGATGGAGTTTACCAGCAGTGTTAGACACAGTCACTTCCATTAGGTACAATTAATGATCCTGAAGGAGTTGATATTTTAGAAAGATGTCTTTGTCCTTTTTTTCTATATTTTAAGGAAGGGTGTTCAGGGTCTCACTATTAGATTGGACTCATAGTGATTCTCCTATTTGCAGCCTTCAGGAACTGGGATTACAGGCACTTGCCACCATGCCCAGTCTCAATTGCCCTCTCATCAAGCTCCTGGGGCAGGGCCAGCATGGCAGGGCTTGGAATCAAACCGCATCCTCTGAGCCTACTTGCAGGTGCTTTAATCCACTGAGCTATTTGACTGGCCCTTAGGGAGAAGTCTTTGGCTGAGTGAAGTATGGCCTTTTGACACATTTGTGGAAAAATCATATTCAGCCAAGGAATAAGAAAGTAGGCCAAGGGTAGATACAGAAAGATACATTTCAACACCTCTCCTTCCATGCAGGTATGTTCAGCTCACTTTGTTTCCATTATAGGTCATTTCACATTCTCCACTGTATCAATTTCCCTCACCTCACCTCACCTCACCACCATTTAGATAATGTTGAGCCATAGTCTCTCTGCCCAGACCTCTCTTCCCATTCAAACTTCCATGGTTTTAAAAGTGTCTTTGAGGATGACTTACAAAAGAATATCTTTAGTCCAAACTTCTCCCTCAAAGTCTGGACTCTTACCCCCAGCATTTTTTTAATTGTTGGGTGTTGTTGTTTTGAGGGTATACCAGGAATTGAACTCAGGACCTTGAGCTTGCTTGCTGCGCAGGCACTTTACTGCCGAACATCCCTGACTCTACCCCAAACTCTCTATGCAATATACCTGCTACAAAGCGTAACAGGCATCCCAATCTTAAAATGTCCAAAGTTGGACTCTCTAACCTATGTCCGGACTCCGGAGATCATTTAAATCTGCTTATCTCCACTGAAGCCACTGTTGCAGGGTGGTACGCCGCTCAAGAGAAATCCGGGCCAACCAAGCTGAGATCCTGAAAGACACTTGAAGGGTGCCACCCTACGAGCAGCCCGTCACCCAGCAAGGCCAGCTAGGCTCAGCTGCAGCCACAGGCTCAGGAGGAGAGAGCAACCACGCTGTCCAGGGTCCCACACCCTCCCAGTCCAGCCATAAAGTGATGAAAACAATGACACATTCTTTTTGTAAGCCACAAATATATGAGGTTGTTGGACACTGGATAAAAAGCCAAGAATATCTGACCTTCTAGAAAGAGGCAAAAGAGTCACTTTTGATGTGAGCTCACTTAATTAGTGTAAGAATTGCAAGCTCGCCTCAGCACACGCCTTTCTTTTCTCAGATGTGGTCTCTTATTTCCTTACCCAGGAAAATTCTTGTGGCAGGACAACTTCCTCCAGGTATCTTTAAGACTCTCAGGTGTAGCTTTTCACACTCTCTATGTTGTTCTGACATCCGAGTTGACACATTCTCCGGTCACATAAGCTACATCCAAAGCATAGAGACAGATCTAAATGTGCCCTCCATTTCTCTATTTTTAATGCCACCGTTAGGTATCCCTTAGACTTTAAGCTTGATTTGTGAGCTTTACATAACTAACACTCCTCCATCTTATATTGATTGGCTCTGGAGATTGAAAGGAAGTTGTGCTGAATTATTGAAAACTTAACTTTTGCCTCTAAGTTGGAAACAAATACGTTTTCAAAATTTATTGTATTCTGCAAATTCACCCAGGAATCTTATTAGGAATCCATTGAAATTTATCCTGTTTTAATTTGCTCTGTCAGAATGGCCCAAGGATTTAGCAACTACAAGGACTCCAAATTCTAACCAGAGCATTTAAACTTTACTTAAAATATGGCTCATGAATCAGCAGCCTGATCAGATTGGTAAAGGAATATAAAAGATTGGCAGGGTTGTAGTGAAACTCTGAAGATACTGTTTCTTTCCTTTCCTCTTTCCACTGGATCTATCCCCCTTTCACAAGACTGAACTCATGTATGGAAAACAAGACCCAGGGTCCCCCTGCTTGATCTCACTCCAGCTTGCTTCATTTACATGATTCTCCTCCACACACCCCTCTGCCTCCCTGTATTGCATCTCATTAGCTCATAACGTATGCCACTGCCAGGATGAGTTTCTCAGCCATCTGCCCTCCTAGCCTGATACTCCTTAAGGTCAAGCACCAGTCTTATTTACATCTGCACACTCCACCCAGCAAGGGGCTCAGTGCAACATGTGCTCCTCCAAATAGGATCATTGTTCAAGGGGAATCAACAGCTCCACGTCTCATCATCCAACATAAATCTCCCCCAAGAAGCTTTCAGACCAATGGAAACCATAGGAGAGTGTTCGCTCTGCCATCATCATCATAATCACTCACTTCATTTCAGGAGCTGTGTTTCCTGGATTTAATTTGTTTCTCTAGTCTTCATTATCTCACAAGCAGTGGGAGGCTGGGCTGCCATCCAGGCCCCCTGGCTCTGAGTCTGCTCCACTTTCCTTACAACATTGTGGCCATTAGCCTGATGGAGATTCACAGAGGTTATCACAGCAAGCTCCATGGAGAGGATTCTGGGATAGTGCATGCAAGTCATTGCTCCAAGCCATGAGTGGGAAGAACGAGCCCATGAACAGGCTCGACCCTGTCCCTCTGTGTGCCCATCCCTCCGTATGACTCATCCTCCTCCAATTCTCACAAGACCCTGTGAGGGAAGTGATAGATTTACAAAGGAGGAAGTGGACTTACTATGAGATTTCTGGCGAGGCCAGTGACAGTTCACTTCCTTTCAATCTAACCAGCCACCCTGGATGTACTGTGTGTGTTTTGCACTTAGCTTCTAAAGGGTACTCACAATCACACTTCTGTGACATTTACGAATAGGAACAATGTTAGTAGAGGCTGGATAAAAGAGGAATGCAGTGAGGGAAAAAATTTACATTTAAAGCCAAGGAGTCTTTCAAAACGGAGAAAAGAATGAATAGACATATCAAGTGAACATGTATCTGTCATATACAAAGCATCTAAACTCTGAAACGAGTTGCCCTGGGTGTGCCTCTGCTCCCAGACCATGAGGCTCACACATCAGCACTGTGGGGACTTTGCATCTTTGCAGGAAAGAACTTTGCAAAATTTGCAAAGGGCCCTCCTAATCGCTTCACAGAACATTGTCTTACTTCATAGTCTCTTGCTGTAGCCAAATATCTGAGGTGGAGTGGCCGGGCGTGGTGGCGCATGCTTGTAATCCCAGCACTCGGGAGGCTGAGGCAGGAGGATTGTTGTGAGTTCGAGACCAGCCTGAGCTACAAAGTGAGCTTAAAGCCAGCCTGACCTGCATAGCGAGACCCTGTCTCAAAAAGACAAAAAAAAAAAAATAAAAATAAAAAAAACAAACCAAGATTTCTTTTTCTTTGCTGTTTTAGGAGGCTTGGAAGTGCCACATAGGGCAGCAGCACCTGATGGGGACAGCGCGCTGCTTTAATGCATGGTGCAGAGCAAGTGCAAAAGTTGGGCATGTGTGAAAGAGAAGCAAGAGAAAGCACAGGAAGGCACATTTGCCATGTAGCACCCCAATCTTTCCACAGAAGAATCTGCTCCCTCGAGACCCAGACCTCATCCGCTCCCCCAAGAATCAGCCCTGTCCCACAAGAACAATATTATTGACTGGAACTCCTCTTACAAGTCTTACCATCTCTCAACACCACCCCAAGGGGAATCAGATTTCAGCATGAGTTTTCATATTCAAACCACAGCAGATGTACTGATATTCAAAGCCTATGTATCATTTATCTGAAATTAAAATTCAGCTTGATAGCTAGGTGTGTGTGTGTGTGTGTGTGTGTGTGTGTGTGTGTGTGTGTGTGTGTGTGCTGAATCTAGCAATCCTACCACAATTCTTTTTTGACAATAAGGAAACTACTGGAAAACTGGTCCTATTGTGTCACTGACCACCTGTGCTTCGTGTCAATGTCCAGTTCAGTGTTTAACAAAGGGAGAAGGGTCTCCAAGAATGAAATCACTTTGACTAATCTTTTCTGGACCCTTTAAACACATGGCCATGGGTAAAATGTGAAGATCATGAGGCCTTAAGGAAAAGATGACAATTAGAAAAGCAACCTGCTGTCACTGCATGGGTTCTGGGGATGACACCCTTTTGCCCAGCACATCTGCTCTTGGGACTAGGCTCACAGGCTGCAGAAGGAGTTAGATGTACAAGTCAAGCCACCCCAAGCCTGCATTTCTTTACACTTCTTGGCCCATTCCTCAACAGCTGCTGCTTCCTGTCCATCACTTTTTTCAGGACAATGCCTTAGAGGCTCTTCTATCAAAGAAAAACTACACTGCCCAAGCAAGAAAATATATACTTTCTAACAATTGATCCAGCCTTCAGACAAGAAATCACTGCCCTTCTAGGGCTCAGACTTCTCGCTTCCCAAAGGGGGAAGCTCTGCATAAAGACAAGCCAGTCCCTTCTAATTTACACTATATTGTGACAAACTCACTCCTTTGCTCTGTCCACACAATGTTAGGTCTTGCATCCCTTAGGAGTTACTCATGTTTTCATTCACTTGTTTTCATCAGAGTTCTAATTTGTGTGAAATCCATCCCAGGCACTGCTGGGTATGTACTGCTCCTCAGAAATGAATAAAACGTATTCTTCACTGCTGCCTTTGAGTTCAGGGCCCAAAAGGAGAAATAAATATGCAAACATCCAGTACTATTTAGTGTGGAGAGTGTCTTATAGAGTTATGAGGAATGTACATGATGGTCTCAGAGAAAAGAGGGAGCAATCCCTTGAGCCCAAGGACCCTAGAAGGAGCTGAAGGACCTGATGACCTCAGAGGTGGCTCAGAAAGTGCTCAGGGCTTCACAAGGCAGACATGGGGCCTGGCATGTCCAACAGCAATGAGAAGCTCTGTACAGGCAGAGAGAAGTTTCTCTGATGCTAACTGATAATGAAAAGAAATGAGAGGCCTACTTCCTTGGCAATGGGGACAAACAAGCAGGATGCACCCACTGAGTTCTGCAAGCCCCTGGAAGACAATTATTTTTAATGTGGCCATTCTTCCCAGGTCTTTGCTGACAGCATTAATTCACATAGGTGATACTGAAGCCACTTTACAAATAGGGTTGCCAGCAATTCACTTTCCAGTGATGGGTTTCAGGATCCTAGAGCTGTGCTTAAATGCAATGAGAATATATCACCCTGCTAGGTACTTACCTCATTCATAGCGTGGATCCCAGTAGAATGGCCACACTCACAAGCAGCCCTTACCCTCCCTTCCCTTCTCATGGTGTTTTATAACATCATCAACCTAAATGAGCCACCTAGAAGGATGCTTGGTGGTTTTCAGGTTGAAAATCTGTGTCTGTTCCCTATTGCAAGGAAGTGACATCTCATTTTTTTAAGGGTGACGTGCCATTACAAAGATGCATTGAAAGGTTAACATTCAAGCACACTCTTGAACATCTTAAGTGGCACACAAGCGAGAAAGGGACTCTCATTAGGTGTAATGGCTCTTCTACCTTGAAATGCGGGGAAGGACGTACGCTCCAAGAAAATAGAACACATGTTGAGTAAATAAACACGCTTGAAGAAATGAGAACAGACAGGCTTTCATTTTGCTTCAAAATGTCAAAGCTCTGTACATCTCTGACAAAGTGATCCAAGCCAAAAGGGGAGCCACTTACAGGTGGGCTGGGTTTGTATCAGGAACCTCCTCCAAAACCAGCGACGGCACTGTGCAAGAAGTGCAGGTGTCCAGAGGGCACTCCAATACTTAGCAAGTATAATTTAGTGACTGTTTTCATGACTCTTCGCGGTGTTTGTGAATGACACCCATCCACCTTGAGTAGGCTAAGAGAGGTCCTTCAAGGTCCTCCCCCACAGAAGGGGCTGTATAATTCCCGTTTACAGGGAAAGAGACAGAGAGCCAGCACCCAAGATTGATGGCTACAGTGCCAGCATTTGGGTATATCCCCATTTTCCTGAAACTAAATGGACCATTTTTCCTCGGAAGCCCAGAGACAGTGAATGATTTGCACAACTTCACTACTACATGCTGGAGGAACTGGAAATTTAAACCAAAAACCTGGTGCTCTAGCCCAGCTCAGATTGTGCCCTTTCAGGGACCCCAGACAGCTTCCTCTGCTGGCTTGTGGACCATTTTAGCCTTGCAGACAACTTTCCTCCCCCAGCTGTGGTCTCTGGTATTTCTACTCCCTATTTGAAAAGGAATAGCTTGATAACCTTTAAAATCCTTCTTTAGAGGGGGAAAAAAAAAAGAGCCAGCCATTTATATTCCTGCTGCAATCCTCATGGTGCCACCTGCCTTCACGCTGCCTTTCTCTGCTCCCCTGTTCCTTGGGCTTTGTTAACAACCTCTCTTTGAGTGGAGGATGAGGAATGGTAATTCAGCGGCTTGCAAGGGCTGCAGGAGGCAAGGCTGAAAGGTTTCCAGAGAGCCAGCAGGCACAGGCCACGTCTTCAATGGACAAGGGCAAAAGAGTCAAGAGTCATTTTCCTCATGTGGCGTGTACAAGCCAGAGAGAAAGGGGGAGGAGGAGAAAGACAGACAGAGCTAGAAACAAAGAGAGTTTAGCAGGAACAGGAGATCATCAGTTTGTATTTTTGCAAATAAATTTAACTTTGTGGCATATTCTAGGATTACAAATAGGTTTGTAGTATCACTATCTTTTCCAGTTTCCAAGCTTCTTGTTGCAGCCTCCATTTCTATAACTCTTCTTTTCTTTGAAAAGCAGCAGTGGCAGAATCCATGGGCACCACGGAATATCAACTGGAGCACCAGACAGTCCTTCCCACACCATAACATATCAAAGGTGCGTCTGATCCCTGGGGGTGGGCAGGGTAGGCTGTGGGCTAAAAGTCCTGTTTCCCACCTGTTTGGTGTTCAGAAAATATCAGAACCTAGCACTCCAGATGTACAAGGAAGACCAGGATTCAAAAAGAGTCATCCTATGCATAGGTGGACCTGATGTCAGGGCCCTGTGACCCCGGGCTCGGACTCCCGATATCTATTTGCCCTTTGGTCTGACTCAATCTGCTTCCCATTGACATTTGTACAACAAACTCTGGGGCCTAGGGCAGCATTTCTCACCTAAGACCATCTGAGCCACTGTTCCCTTTGCCATGGCAAGGAAGGCCCCAATGTTCACGGGAAGATTGCACTGACCCCAAGGGAAAAGGAATGGCAGATGAACTCAATACACACAGTCTACAAATATAAGCATGAATCTTGGAGTGAATCCACTTTTAAACCTGCACATTTTTCTCCTGTAGAACTTCCTTATGCCATAGTACTCGCACCTATAACATCCAAAGGTATCCAGTGAAGTTTCAACTCCAAGCTCACCAAATTACACCGGGTGTGTGGTATAAACACTGTGGACACTATTCAGGTTCCTGTTTGTTTGTTTGTTTGTTTGTTTGTTTGTTTGCAGAACAAGGGATTGAACTCAGGCCCTTGTGTTTGCCAGGCAAGTGCTTATTCTACTGAGCCATCTCCGAGGCCCTACTATTGAGGTTTAAGAAGACACAAAAGAAAGAATGATGGTGCATCATGTGTCTCTTAACTGCCCACAAGGAAGTAATCATTATGGACTACAAACATGTAGCACTGCAAACAAAAATTTTAAAAGGGACCTTTCTCCTGACATTTCTGGAGGACATTATTCTGGGAGAACAAAGCCAGCGTATGAGGCCACGTATGCGAGGTATACAGAGCAGACAGACTTGTAGAGAAAGAAAGTAAAACAAGAGGCGCTGAGGACCAGAGAGCAGCAACTGAGAAGCAGGAGTTGAGTAGGTCCAGAGTTTCACCAAACTCAGGTTTAAAAGGCTGAGTTTACCTCCTGAAAGTTTTAAATTAAATTTATCTTAATAGTTACAGAAAAATGGGGAAAAGATATGCATAGTAATGAGGTGCACATTATGTTTCAAAACATGTAGCTATTATGCAATCATGTTCCCGCATTGCTCTCCTCACTTATTATTTCTTGCTGGCAAAAACACTCATACTCTTCCCTTTGGCTTCCTCGGACATGCAACATGCGATAGCTAGCTGCAACACCCTACCGTGCAGCTCCTTGCAGACCTCCTGCTTCCATCCACAGCTCAGCACCCACTGTGGTACATTTCAGCAATCATCTGCCTTCTCTACCTGGTTCCACTACCCTCATTGATTGACCTTGAGGTCTTTAAATCTCACTGCAAAATATTTTCTTGATCTTGTTGGGATTTTTTTTTTTTTTTTTTTTTTTTTTTTTTTTTTTTTTTTTTTTTTTTTTTTTTTTTTTTTTTTTTTTTTTTTTTTTTTTTTTTTTTTTTTTTTTTTTT
>PVKA01003336.1:0-16248 GCA_004027165.1 Ctenomys sociabilis | reverse complement strand
TATTTCAAGTAACTTTTAGTTTTAAGCAGACTGACTCACCATAATAGTGTTGGCTGCAGTTGAACTAAGGATGGTTATGCAGGAGAACAAAGGGCAGAAGGAAAACAAAAGGACTCTGGGATTTACCCGCACCTCAGAGAAGCAACATGACAGAGATGTGAAAGTGCAAGGTGAAATGGGCAGGACAGAGGCAAAGGATGCCAGGTACTGCAAGGGCTGAGCTCTGCCTCGGTGGCCTCAGGCCTCGAAAAAGAGGCCACACACAGGCTGGTTTTCACTGTGACAGTCTCCCTGGCCCTGTGTGCTGGCAGTGGTTGCCCTGTCCAGTCTTCCCTGGTTCCTGCCACAGTGATGAAGGAAATTGGCTTGGTGAGCTGAGATCTAGACAGGGTCTCCAGAGAGGAGGAATATTTACTGCCTCTATGTAAAGCAGTACCTGCTGCTTATGGGACTGACCTCTTCTTCGGTCTGGTTTTTATCCACCATAACCTGAGCAATCTTCCCTCTTATGGCCACCTTTGGAATCTGAGTCTCTTTCTCTCTCTCTCTCTCTCTCTCTCTCTCTCTCTCTCTCTCTCTCTCTCTCTGTCCTCCTCCTCCTTCTCTCACCTCAGTCTACAAAAGCACTCCATTCAACAACAGACAGCACCACAAGAGTCTTGCCCCAAGGCCAGTCTTCTTTATCTCATTCATTTCTGTTCAGTTGTCTGAAAAGAACTATCCACATTTATTATTTATTTATTTATTTACATGCCACTATTACTTTTACAATTCTGATTTTATGGAAATAGTTTTCTAAGTATCTCAAGGGACCTCCTAAGGGTCGCATCCTAAGGACACACCACTGCACATTGCACTCAACAACAGCTAAAGTTCCTGACCCTTACTTTTTGCTCCAATCTGTTTTGCCTCAGCTGTGGGATGAGATCTGGGGAGGAACATGGCCAGCAGAGGAGAGCGCCACTCCTACCTCTCTGCCTAGCCTCCTGCTGGTTCAGTGGTGGTGGACACACTTGCACAAGAACATCTCACTGTACGGTGGCCTGGCCATGGGTTAAGCGATGATGTGTCTACTATCAGCCTAAGACACTGGCCCTGTGTGTCCTCTTGAGAAGCAGCAGCTCCTGTCCTCCTGGATACAGCCCCACTGCGGGGCCCTAGCATAGAGTTTTCCGCCTTGGCAGAAGAAAGCCCTGCTTCTCCTCGGCTTCACAGTCTGCTTCACCTCAAGCACATCCTATCCCTGTTGGCAGGCTTGCCCATCAGCCCCTGACCCAAGTCACAGCTATCAGTGTCCTCCTGGTTGGCTTTGCTTACAACTTCCAGGATACCTTCCTGCCCCAGAGGACCTCCCAGAAATCAGGCTCGGAGGCAGACAGACCTGAGTTTGAATCCAAGATCTGGTACTTAATGCATATGACTAAAATGAAGCCACTTAGCCCCTGGAACTCCTCTTGCCTGCCTGCGCAGCCTAGCCAGTGGGTTCCATGGGATAAGGAGAAGAGGTGGCTCACAAACCTGACATTCGTAGGCTTCACACAGAAGCCTCCTACACTCCTGCCTGTCCCATTTTTGGAAGGAGGAGGGAGGTCACCTGGGCTCTAGTCCAGACTCCTCCACCCATGGGAATTTGCTGGAAAGGCATTGGATCTCTGAAGGCTGGCACCACACCTGTATCCTGTGCTGCAGACCTAGAGATGGGTCTGAACTAAAAATCAGATGTCCTAGCCTGATGAGCTACATCACTCCTGATACGCATGCTTGCTTCCGAGGGGCATGGATGTGTGGCTTCAAATTAAATGCGAGTCCTGGGAGCAGGTGACTTTCATCAGGATGCAGGACCAAGGAGCACCCTGTCTCTCCCCTGCATGTATTATTTACAGCCACACTGCTTGTCATCAGCTCACAGCATCCTCGTAAAGAAGGGCTGAAGGGCTGAGAGGCACAAGGACAGAGGCCTTTGCTGACCCCTGCTCACTGTGCTTGGCAAAGGAGGAGATGAATCTCCTGAATAGGAGGAGATGCAGGGCAGTGTGGAGGGGCTTCAGCCCCAGAGTCAGATGCCCCGAATTGAAGCATATGAGATACTGGGCAATTAACCCTATCTCTTTAAGCCTGTATTTTCTCATCTGTTAAATGGACATTATAAAACCAGCAGAGGGGACAATGCAGCAGTGGCCCTGTTGTTCTGTAACACCGAGTGTAATTGGCTGAAGTTGCAGGAGCAATTATGAACTCCAGGATGCTCTGTAAGAGGGAAACCAGTTGCATGTCATGCCTCACTATGAGCTATTATGACAAATGCTCTTGATTAATCCTCATAACAAACTGAGGAGGAGGAGACATGGCTGCCATTCTCAGGCTGTAAGGCCCAGTGCTGGAGAGACAGACAACTTTGCATCCCAGGATCACAGCAAAGACCTGCAGCCACCCGCACCTGCTTTCAAGCACACCAGGGTGCAGGGTGCCTGGGGCCACAGGAGAATCCAGAATTCCCAGGGAGTTTGGCTGCCTTCTGGAAAATGTCTAGAGGAGGAGACTGAAAATAAGAAAATGGGCTGACTCAGTGAGTCAGAGCACACCCCTCCAGGACACAGCCTGAAGACCAGGGAGCAGACCTGAGACTATGTTTGCCTATCCGAGCAGCCCTGGGTACTTAGCCCATCTGAAGGGCAGGACATGCTCAGGGCTTCTAATAACCACCTGGGTCAAGAAGCCTGCATGGGCTGGGGAGATAACTCGATGGTCTAAGCACCTGGCTGGCAAGCACAAGGACCCAGGTTTGATCACTGGTACTACGTGCTCTGCCAGGCTTGGAACCTGGGCTAGCTGAGCCAGCCACTGAAAGAGGGCATGATGGTGTGTGCCTGTAATCCCAGCACTGCAGAAGCTGAGACAGAAGGATCACTACAAGTGAGAGAAACCATGTGCCAGATAAATAAAAAAATAATTTTTAAAAATTGAATTAAAACATGGAAAGCCCACATGTCCTGCAGAGCCCGCCGGGCTCCCCAGCACTTCTGCATTCCTTCCCCTGGCCAAGATGATTTCAGCCTTCCTTGGGCCTGGCCAACTTCTACCTGCTCCTAAGGTCCCTGTAACAAGCACTTCCCTGATGATCCTTCCCAGATTCTTCAGTGAGGGTGAGAAACTCTGTCCAAGGCTCCCACAGCACCCTGCATTCTGCCTCTCCTACATGCCCACACTCCACTTAGCCACTTTCTACACCAACTACTAGCTCCAGAGGACCAGAACTGTGTCTGTTTCCCTGCTATGTTTCAGACACTATATCCCCTCTGCCCATAGCTGTTAATGTCAATATGTAATGATGTCATCCTCTAACAAGGCAATGTAAGTGGAATTCTGAGTACCATCTGATACACAGATGGGCCATGAAGGATGAATGGGAGCTAGCCACAGTGCTCTGCCATGCACAAGTCCCTAGGCTGCTACAAGAGCTGCTCCTGAGCTGGTCAATTGGTGTGTTGATTCATCCTGCAACACTCTGATGACAGACTCTTCCAATTTCCCAAAACAAAATGTTGGTAAGATATAGGAGACCTGGAAGGCATATAAACACACAACTGCCAGAAGGCACAGGATGGAGAGATACAATGCTTGAGAGACAAGATACACAGCTATCTCAGACATATAGGGTCAATAATTCCACTGGGGACTTGTAGAGTCGGTTTGTCTGGCAAACAGGAAGGCAGGATGTCGTGAGCATCAGAAAATCATGATAGACACAGGGTGGAAGTACAGATGGCAGAATTAAAGACAGTTCAACCCAAGATTACATTTGGACATTTTATAAAAGCCTCCTAGGGCCAGGGAGATGGCTCAGTTGAATAAGCACTTCCTTGGCAAGCACAAGGGCCTGAGTTCAATCTCCAGTTCTGCAAAAAAAAAAAAAAAAATGCTTCCTAGACACTGAATCCTGTCCAGCAAAGAACAGGAAGGAGGACTCAGAGCTTCGGTGCCCTGGTCTCTCCTTGGTGGGGAGTCATGGCCAGGCATGTGCAATTCCTGAGTCCTGGTGAGCACTGACATTGCTGGCAGTTGCTGAGAGAGTCCAGGCTATGGCTCCAGCCTCCTCATGTGACTAGACCATGACAAACAGACCTTGCTCAAAGAGGGGCTGTGGCTTAGGGGACCACTCCCAGGCTGAGATGTTGCTGTCAAACCAGCCATCCCCCCCCCAAAAAAAATACTCCTCCTTCTTATTCAAGTCTGATTAGAAAAATGATCAGGCTTTGGGGCTAAAAATACAAATGCTTTATGTTCCTGCACAGAGAAAAAAGCAAGACAAGAGAATCTATGAAAGTAACAAGGAATTTCATCCTTCAGTGGACTTCAGAATGGATATTTTAGATTCAGCCATCCATAAACATTGAGTAATATCATACTCTTGTAGTGCAGAATGAATTCCACAGAACAAGTTCCAAATCTGCATTAGGCCCAGAGAGGAGGCTCTCTATGTGCATTTAAAAATCTAAGTGATGCCCTGTATCCTTCGTGCCCAAGTACACAGATGCCACAAGCACAAGCCAATTGACCAAGCAGCACAGACTCTGGAGAATGTGCTGCTGGACATGCAAAGAGGAGGCACCGTGAGTCGACTGGGAACCCTAAGTTGAAACCCTGGTTATGCCGGCCCTTGCAGGTGACCTGTCTTGTATCCTATGACCAAGTGACTGGCCAAGCCTGGGTGGCTTGGCCCTGACATCTGCCCTCACAGTCCCTCCTATGACTCTCATTTCTGGGGCAAGAGTGTCTGTCTCTCCGTTCACCTCTGTTCTCCTTCTGTGCTTGTTATTCTTCAGGTCCAGTCACTCCTCAGACCTTCAGTTCTCAGTGTAAGCAACGCCCCTCGAAGGAAGTTACACTCCCAGATACAGGTTGCCTTTCCCGTCCACGATGACACCGTGATCCAGGGAAGTAAGTGCCATGCTTCTCACCGGAGCAACGCCACCACCTCCTGCTCCAGCCCCACCACACCCAGCCTTCCCCTCCCGCACAGTGCCGGCAGAGCGCCCCTGCGCGCGCTCCCTTCTGGGCCCTCCGCCAGGCGGGTGAGCCCCTCTGCAAGGCTGTGGACGTGCTCCCACATCGGACACACTGCCTGAGAGTTTCCCCAGTTTCCTAGTGACTTTCTCACCTTAGTCGAACAGAATTAAAAAGTCAATTCTGGTCCTCCTCCTCCCCATTCTCCTCCTCCTGCTCCTGCTCCTGCTCCTCCTCCTCCTCCTCGTCCTCCTCTTCCTCCAAGGTTCGGCTCTAATGTCACCTCCTCCTTGATCAGGGCCTGTACCTCTGCTGTCTCACTCCCGTGTCCCTCCCACCAGGCTCTGGTGCCCTGAGCTCTCCTCCATCTCCAGCAGAAGTTTATCCAGAAGCATGATATTCCTGAGTGAATGGGTGAGATCCCATCTGGGCAGAATCTGAAGGGTAGCGCTTAGGATGAAGCCAGCTTTAAAGTCCCTGACAACTGCATGGCTCCTAATGCACCAGAAATCCCTGTCTCGTTGCTTCCTAGTGAAGAGAAACATGAAATGAAAGTGTATCTTTCCCCTTTCTTCAGTTACTATCTGTCATAGTTACTTTTCTCTAGTTGCCAAGAAAAAATACCCGAGGTCCAAAATTAAGGAAGAAAAGGTTACTTAGCTCACAATTGTAGAGGTTTCAGTCTGTAATCAGCTGGTCCAAGGCAGGGAGGCGTGTGAGGGGCTGCACTCAAGGCAACAGCAGACAGCAAAAGCAGTAAGTGCACAAGGGGGGAATAAGCCTCTTCTCCTTCCTCACCCTGTAAACAGGGTATCCCCAGCCCCACGGGTGCAGCACTCCACTCACACAGGGTCCGGGCCCTCCTCTTGTACAGGCTCAGGATGTTTACAAAGTGAGGACCTAGGCCCCTGCTCAGTCCATAAGTTAAACTTCTAGATAATCTTCTCAAGCTGACACAATGAATAACGTTCAAGCAGTGAGGGCATATCCTCTACTCCCCAGAATGCAGAACTACGATGTACCAACCATAACAGTGGCCTAAGTCCTTGTACTGCTTCCCTGATTGTGTCAACTTGAGAAGTTTAGAAGCTTAACTAAATCGACTCCTCGATTACAGAGGATGCACCCCAGGGCCACTCATCCCCTGGACAACATTAAAGGCAATTGAAAAAGGACGGATGGGCTTCTGTTCTTCAGAGGAGCTCCAGTCTTCACCCTCAGCTTGATCATCTCTCTCTGCTCCTAGGCTTTTTAGCTTCTTCCTTGCATCCTTCAGCCTTCCATCTCAGACCCATCGGCCTCCTGATGCAGACTTGCACAGAGCACTGCAGTGAGCTCCAGACTTGGACTGGACCCTTCAGTCTCCAGGATGCAGATGCTCTCTGCATGCTTCCTCATCTGACTCTGCAGCTGGCTGTTGTTAGCCAGTCTTGTCATTTCTCATGCATCATCTGTATGTTTTCTATCATATCTGTTTCTCTGGCTAAACCCTGACCGATACAGTCTGCAGGGAAAGGGGCTGACTCTGAGGGAAGGTGCTATAGCCTCCCTTCTGATGCCACCATTTGGGCATATGTCTGTGATTTCTAAACAGCAGGATCAGGAGTGATGATTGTGTCTACATGCCATCAACCTGTTATCTGGAACTTGGGGAAAAGGCTAGAGTGTGTTTATGAAGCCAGCATTCTTTATGGAAGAGTCACAGCATAGCTACCAAGCCCCCTGTTCCTTGCTTTACATTCCTTGTCTTTTTTGAGCCTTGCAACAACCTGAGGAGCAGAGTCCAGCCACTTCCCTTTCACAGAATGGCGAATGGGGGCAGTGTGAGAATTTAAGTGTCTGACAAGTCACAGGATACACAGCTTCCACCCCAGCCCCTGCCTCTGCCCTGGGATTTTTTCGGCACAAATCTGGATCCCTGGAGCTGGAGAAAGCCTCACAGCTTGGATACATTTAGATCAACTTGTCCCCAGCAGGCTTGCTCACAACAGATCTATTTCATCCTTCTCGCCTGGCTCAGAAGGCTGACAGAGTGGTATATTGGATTTCCAAAGGCATCTTTCATTAGAAAAATATACGCTTTTGATCACCCTCTGCCTGCCCAATGTTGCAAAGGCTGAAGATCAAGTTGCTAACCGGAATTCCATTCATCAAGGAGATAAACATCAGCCAGCCACTTCCCACCGCCATCATCAAAGAGCACCCGTCAGCTGGCCGGCAGCTGGTGCTAGAACAAGAGGACTTGGTGTGGGTTGAGGAGGCCTGACCTGGAAGGCAGCCTCTGCTCTCATACCCCACCCCCGTGGGCATGGGGCCTTGAGCAAGTTGCTTTTCTGCTTTGTGTTCTTTTTCCCCACCTGTAAAGCAAATGCAGGCCTTGTTGGACTACTAAAAGACCAAAGAAATGTGCTGTCGAATTAGCGGATCACATGACACACAAGCCATCTTGCTGCCCTGAGATCCAATGACTCAAGCACTTTTCTAAAGCCTAGACCATACTGTTGTGTAATACTGGACCCAGGCTACCTGAAGACCATCTAGCTGAAATGCTTTGCCATGTCTCTGTCGAAAGCTTAGCTCCATGCCCACAATCCCTTTTTAATTAAAGAGGCAATGCACAGTGTCAGGACTACCAGCTAGACCAAAGCACAGTGTGAGGCTGGTAGACCTAGCACCTTCCTTATCCTCTTGCCATTGAGTGCTAGCTCTGTCTGCACACAGATGACCCGCATGGGGCACAGCCCAGTCCAGAACTGAGCACAGATGACCCCTCAGAGTCCTTGCTCGCTTCAGATTCTCCTATTCAATAATAGTCCCTGTGAATAATAGATCTGCTGCCTGACACTGTACATGATAAACTGACCTGGTACAGAGTCCTATTAAGATAAATCACATTCAAGTTTAGGAAATTATATGTTTGAATCCTATAATTTAATGTCACCATGATGCTTGAGAGGAAGGAGAAGGAACTCAATTAGAGGCTAATTAGACCAGCAACTCACAAGGCTGGTGCTGTCTTCTGGCCTTAGCTATAGGGGAGTGAAGCAGAGGGCCTCAGGACCCTAATTTCAGCAGTGGTTCCCTGCCTACAAAATAGTGATAGTCTTTGTGCAAAGCAGAAGGAAGTAAATAGCTCTGGGTAGGAAAGGCAAAGAAATGACTAATGGAAATGCCAAAGAGCCCAATTCAGTGTCCCCAGAGTCATGACTCTGCCTTGACCCCTTTGGGTTTTGGTGCGGTCATGGATGAAAGTCAGAGTCTGAGCACTGTGCGGCACAGGGTACAAAGTCTGTCCATTGGTCACTCAGAGCAGTGGGTTACTCAGCTTCACCAGGTCTGTAGAAGATGGGCAGAGCCCACAGTGCTGCAAGTCCCTGTGCCTTGGGTCCTTTTCTTTAGCATAAACAATTCTAGCCTTACTCCCCTTTCTGATGAGCGCACTTCACTCTTTTACACTTAGGCTGCTTTTCCACTTCCTGTGGGACCCATCTAGCTGTAATGCTTTGCCGTGTCTCTGTCCTTTCTTAGGGTTCAATATCCTTCCATGCCTGCTATCCCACAAAACATGCTTGTGCCAGGGTCACCAGGGACCTCCTCACAGCCACCTGCATCAGTCTTTGCTCTTCTCAGTGTACTCAGCATCAGCCACTTTTTCTTCTTCCTTGAATGTCTGATCCCTTTCAGCTTCTGTCATGCTTCCTGTTGTCCCTCTGAGTCACTTGGACACGAGTACATCTAACATCTCTCTGGGTCCTGTCCTCTTTCTTTTGCACTCATACCTTAAAATCTACACTGGTCAGTCCCCTCCAGGCTGAAAATGCCATGTGTAGTGCTACTTAGAATTCTTGAGATCCAGGATTGGATCAGATTACCTCCTGGATTGTAGAGTGACTTCTAAAATTCAACAGTCAAGAACAAACACCCTCATTGCCCATCCATGCATCGAAGCCAACTACATACTCACTGGTTATGGCAGGAAATTTTTCCTACACCTCTCTCTCTCACACACACATGTCTGAGACCCTATTAGACACCACAGTCTGAGACTTCACTGATATCCTGTTAAGAAGAGAATACAAAGGAGAGAAATAATCTTTCAGGATAATCATGAAGATCATGGTCACTTTAGAGGAGGAAATGCTTCACAGTGATACAGAGGCATTGGAATGCATAGTAGAAACAATACAGGGTAAAGGAGTGTCTACAAAGCTGGACCAAGCCCCAGGAAGACTGTAAACACCTTTGCCCCAGGAAGACTTAGCCTTAAAGTGGCAGTGCTGCTAGACAGAGGCACACTAGGCCTAGGTTCTAATGGAACATGGTGCACGGCTCCTGCCGCACTGCTATGGGTCTGTCTGCCCGTGCCAGACCATTTTCCTTCTGCTGAAGTCCAAAGATTAGCAGATTAGTAAGTGAAAGGCTGAGGCCACCCAGTAAGGGACTTAAGATGTTAAGGACAGGAACCCACCACAAAACAGGAGAAGCAGGGTGGGGACAGAGAGAAGGCAGAACACAGGGGCCTGTGTCCTTGGGCCCAAGGCCAGCACTGAAAGGATGATGGAACCAGAACACAGTGTTTGGGCCCTCCTGTGATGCTAATAGCCCCTGTGCTAGAAATAATAACAGGTCTTCCCGTTGCACAGCCGTAGTTATTGAAGCCTTAATAACCTCAGAGATGTATACACTACATCTGCAGAAACATCATTTGAAAGTTTACTTAAATTTTAAATATATTCACTTTTGTGAATTAAAAAAAAATAAATCTTTAAATTTTTCATTTTTATTCGGCCCCTTTGACAACCCCCGTAGCAAATATTGACTGAAACAAAAATTGAAATTAAAAATTGATAAATTCACAAAAAAGAGACCTAAAATAGAAGGACTTCCCCTTTCAAAAGATGTGTATTGTAAGTCCATAACATTTATGCTTTTGAGGTTATTAAAGTTTTTGCATTAATGCTTTTGGAGCACTTTGTATTTGAAAGGTCATCATCCCTTCAATCTGCACAGTAACCACTACTCCCAGAAGACAAGGCTCATTGCCGACTCCATGTGTAGCCCCAAGGCCCCAGTGCCACTCTGTGCCCTGTGGAAGGCTTCTTGGGGGATGATCCTGGGGCAGAGACTACAGCCTCTGGTGGCAAGTAGCAGATGTAAGCTGAGGAGAAGTTCAGGGCGTCACTCTTCAGTCAAGCGACAGCATCTCTGCAGGCCTACCAAGCAAGTTGTCTTATAAACTAGTAAGGAGTCATCCCAGCAGACCATGGTGCTAACAGAATGCAAAGCAAAGCAGCAAGTAGGTGGAGAGAAGATGACCTCCCAGCAAGGTCCAGGGATCAGTCAGAAACAGTGGGCCCTGGAGGGGCACAGCAGGGCCTGTTCGCCTCTGTCCTAAAAGCCTTAGTGCTGTTTACACAGACCAGGGGAGCCCTCCAAGTTCTGTTTTGATCTGGGTATTTGGACCAGGTGGAAGGGGCTAAGGGAGGAAAGAAGGGCCCAAAGGGAGGCCCGTGCATGGCAGGGAGCCAGAATGGATGAGAAATATGGGGCTTGGTGAGGAGCAAGCCCTGTGTGGCTGCTCAAATATTAATCAACAATATACTTTAATGACATAAAACACCAGAGAGCTTTTGAAGGAACATGAAGGGCTTTGAATATCTTGAATAATGGTATTGTCACTCTGAGTTTTTATGGTCTTGTCTTTACCAAGAGCTTCTGCAAAATTCCAAGTGAATAGTCAAGATGCTGGATGTGAGCTCTGAAACAAGGTGAGCCATTGGTAGCTCTGGAGCTCCTTGATAAGGGCAAAGCTCCTGCTAGTCCCAAAATCACCCTGCCACTGCCACACACCCACAGTTGCATGAATGTCCAGTAGGGGATCAGCTTGTGGAGCCCATGAAAGCCCGCTCAAGGGATAGCCACTATGTGGCCATGGGCCCTTGACAGAACCCCTGGGATTCAGCGCTCAGGTCTGTGACACAGGAGGGGTATCAGCCGGCTTGTTACTATGAAAGGTAATATCTGACATATGCAACTCAATGAAGAGTGGTTATTTTGGTCATGGTTTCAGAGGTGTCCTTCCAGGGTCACCTGGCTTGAGGTCAAAGTAGCATAGCAGAGCTGTATGACAGAGCAAAGCTGCACACCTCATGGCAGCCCCAAAGCAGGGAAGAAAGGGGAAAGGCTGAAGGAGAAAGGAAGGAGCTGCGTGCTCTGCACATACACAGCACTGGGACCTACTTCCTCTAATGGGGCTGACTTCCTACAGCCTAGCCAGCTGTGAACACCTGGATGGATTATGTGCCCATTGAGGCTGCTAGACCCGTCCCGACTCAATCACCTTCCCAGAGCCCTGCCTGGGAAGTCGCAAGAATCTTTACAGGTGGAGCACTTTTGATCCAAGTCATAACATTTGGCTTTAGATCTGTGATGATGTCAAGGAGATACCCCACATGATAGGACTCACGCAGGTCCAGACACATGGTGATGGAGAGGTCAAACCAGCCTAGAAACTAAATCCTTTTTCTAACTCTTCACCTTGGCTGCTTGAGACCAAGGTCACACAAGTACTCAAGGATGAGCCGAGAGAGTCTGAGGCCCAGGCCTCAGGGTGAGTTGCTTGCCCTCAGCTGCAGACTGCGCCCCACATGGGTATTTCTTGTATGATCTGGGAGGCCATCTGGGAGTATGAAGAGAAGCAGGAAGAAAATGCTGCCTTCCCTTCACAGACCTATGGTGTTGTAAGCTCTTCACATGGAGGTGAGCACAGACCAGATTCAGATGCCACCTCTGAAAGCTGCCTGCTCCTGAGGGAGATGGGATCAGCACATGTGGCCCTGGGACACGAGAAGGAAGAAGGACGCCACCCTCTGAACAACTGTTACCTTCACAGAGCTGCTGACTGATGCACCCAGCATTGTCCTGCAGGAGAGGGATGGAATCAGAATGCTCAGGTGTTCACTCAGGAGACCTTGGCCTTAGAAGTGACAGTGATATGGGGGCTTGGGGTGCAAAAGCCCCATGTGTGCTGTATGGATCCAGAGCTCAGAAATAAAGAAGCCCCAGCCTAGGATACCTGAAGGCCACCCACAGCATAACTGTCCTGGCAGGACAGAGTGAAAGGGAATGTCTACCAGGACAGGCACACTGGGCAAGGGGCTCAGAGGGCCGATTCCTGGTGTATGGACTCCAAACAGAAGACAGGAGCAGTAGCAGTGATACTTCCCTACCTGATGGGTTTCGTGTGCAGAGATTCAAAAGGGCTCCTAACCTGGAAAAGATACAAGCATCATTTCCTCCTTACCCTCCCCTTTCAGAAGGACAGTTTTTTTTTTGTTTTTTTTTTTTTCAGAACTAGGGATTGAACTCAGGCCCTTTATACTTGCCAGGGAAGTGCTTATTCCACTGATCCATCTCCCCAGCCCCAGTGACAGGCTTATTGCTTGCAACAGACATCAGCATTCCCTCTTCTCCAAGGTCTTGGTCTTAGTTCCTACATCAGAAAACATGAGGTAGGAAGGACATCAGGATCACAGGTGGGCCTACTGGACAGCTGCTCAGGCAGCTTAGAGGACTACACAACTCCAAAGGCATCATATACACACAGATGAGAGACACCCCAGGAAGCAAGCAGAGCTTTGACCTGCTGTATATGGAAGTATTCTGAGAAGTTCATGAGCTATCATTAAACCACTTTGGAAAATGCCATAGACTAGGCTAAGACTAGCCATGGTCACAGTTATGACAAGAAGATGTTTGTTTTGTTTTGTTTGTTTTTATGTATATTTGGTATAGGGTCTCACTACTCACCTCAGACTCATAGTGACCCCCCTGTTTTTAGCCTCCCCAGCCCTGGCATTACAGGCATGCACCACCATGCATGGACTCAGTCACCCACTCAATATACCCAGAGATGGGGCCGATGTGGCATAGGGTGCTGGGGATGAAACCCCTATCCCTGAGCTTGCTTGAGTAGGTGCATGGTCCACTGTCTTGCCAGCTCTGAAGTTTTAGAATCCATCTCTATACTGACCCTCATTCTGTGGGACCCAAACATTAGTGGCACAAACTCCTATCTCTGTGGTACAAGCAGCAATAACAGCAATAAAACACATGATGTCTGTAGACAACCCCCAAGCCTTCTGGCCCCTTACAATTCAATCTTTCTTATACTTGCAAGTAGATGCAGATCTCTGAAGAATTCGGTTAAAATCCAGTTTCGGAGCTGGGTGGTGGATTCAAGGAAGAGGTAGAAGAAGCTGGGATGCTACCCCACAGGACTTGTTACCTGAGACTGAAACTGCTGTGAGAAAGACCCACTTTGAGGAACACAGGCACAACACCCACAGCACCTAGGAAAGGCCCAGGGCATGTTGTCTGTTTGTTTGTTCTTGCTTTGTTGATGCCCAGCTAAAAATGATGAGAGCACAAAGTCAGATGCCAAATCTAGTCTGCTGCCTCTGCAAATCAGATTTTAGCAGGATGCAGCCCCAACTGCTGATTTACACATTGTAAATATGTAAATTTTGCAGGTTTTACCTTGTGCATATTTACATAAGTACATTGTTTACATTTTTGTGCTGTCACAGGGGAGCTCAGTACTTGTTACATGGATTGTATGGCCTGTAAGATGAAAATATTTACTGCCCAGTCCTTTAAGCAAAAGCTGCGTGGCCCAGGCTAGTTGGTTGAGACACTGAAGGGAAAGGACCTGTGCTGAGCTGGGGCAGGGGTCAGAGGAGACAGAAGAGGAGAGAGGCTGCCCCAAGGCTGTCATCACACAGGTCAGGGTGCAACATCCCAGCATCACCAGCTCACTCAGCCCCACCACTGGGGGTTAGTTAACTGCCTGTCCTTCCCCACGGCAATGTAAAGGTCACTGGACCTCCCTATATTGCAGAAAACCAGGTGCACCCTGGGAAGCCACAAAGTACCCATCTGGGCCGCCTGCACCAGGCATAACAGTTGGTGAAACAGCATCTTGACAAGTAATGCGACAGGATTCTACTCACTGAATCCACAGTGCTGTCACTCCATCCTCAAGACATCTACTCTTCTATCTGAACCCTGACCTGCTTCCTCCTGGTATCCATTGCTGGTCTACTGCTATGCTGCAGCCAAAGAAAATAAGCCTCAGTGGTGTCCTTATCAGAAAACTCCCAAGCTCTTTCCTGGGATGACATAGGAGAAGCTGCTTTCTTCCCTCTCTGAGCTTCACATCCAGACCAGCAGGGTCCCAATGAACACATGGGGCATTTGTCAGGGTCAAAAGGCGGAGGTGGGAGGAAACCAGGTATTCTCACTTATGGAACAAGGAAATGGAAGTGAGAAAGAAGGGCAGTGAATGGGTCAGGGCTGCTGAGGAGCAGATTTCAAATTCAAGGTCCAGTAACCCTGATCTGGCCAAATGTGGTGCTCAGACGGACTTGTCCATTGCCTTGCAGGAAAGGAGACCAAGCCGAGAGAGCAAGGCAGCACCCAAGTCTCTATTGCTCTGGACTCACTGATTCAGAAATGCATCCCGGAGAGTGTGGAATAAATCAGGTCTATCCCAAACTCCCTTTGTTTAGAGAAATGAAATGTTTTATCAACTTCCCCAACAGGAAATCTGATTTCCCTTCTTGTTTCCACTTTATCATTTCCTCCCAGCTGTTATCGAGATCACAGCTCAAAAGCTGGTTAAATGTTTGTCACATTTAATATTATTGTCCCCATTTTTCACTTATGAGAAGCTGACTGATGCTCCCTGGAAAGGCTGTGGGAAAAATCCTCCGTGGCTCTTGCAACCACGTGCACAAGGCCAGGCATCCTCGGAGCTGCCCTGGGTCTGCCCTTAGGAGGGGCCTTCTGGCCTTGGGGACAGGCACCGAGCATGGAGAGCAAGGAGGCAGAACAGTAGGGACAGCAAGCCTTCCTGTGCTTGTTTCCTGCTGCCCTACATGCTTGTGGCTGGAGCCCACTGCCCTTCTCTTTTGTGAAGACGTCACCATTTCTTACTTGAGACTCGATCCTCCCCACCCCTCCTGTGTCTGTAGCTCCAGCCCAGCCTTCGACAAACATTTTCCCACTTTCTCTCCACAGCTACCAGAGTGATCATCTAAGCTGAGAGTCTGATCATGTCACATACCTGCTCGGAATTCTCCAGGGCCTCCCCACAGTCCTCTGGATACATCCTGGCCTCAGGAATGGCTGAATAAATGGCTATGCTTGATTTGTGCCTGTTCTGTGGCCTTGTCCGGTGCTGCTGCCCTGGGCATTTTTGCCCTGGCCTCTGAGGACTTACCTCTGATGCCCTGACCTCAAGAGGCTGCCTGCGACCTCTGCGTGCTTCTCCCTCAGCCGGGAGCCGTCTTCCTAACATCCGAGATGGCAGTTTAAAGCTAGCCCCAGATTCCTTGACAGTTATCCACTGGGAGAATTTTGTGCTCTTGTCTTTAATTTTGAGTAGGTCTGTGACCATCTCAGCCCAGGAGATTCAGAGGCCATAACATCCTGCAGATTTACAGCCCCAAAGCCTAAGAGGCTGGCAAGCATCAGCTCCTCGCTCCATACCCCACATCCCTGACCACCATGCTCACCATGGAAGTACCTTGACTGCCTTACTAGAGAAAAAAGGAAGAGGCCCGGAAGCATCCCTGAGACGGTAGAAAGGAAATGCTCACTGGCCCCCCGCTGCCGGCTCTCCCCAGCAAGTCCTTGAAGAATATACAAGCCCCTCCAGACCCCGGGTCCAGACTGGCTTCTAGTAACCTCATATCCTGCTGGCTGGCAGAAAAATCATCCAGCTCGGCCTTGCCTTCCTGACCCAAGAATTGTGCAATACAACAAAAGCATGCTTGAGTCAAACTACTAAATTTGGGGACAGGTATGCCCTGACAGATAACCTGGACTCTTTCTTTCCATTCTGTTGGTTGGTCAACTCCTGTGCATGGCCCAGCTGAGATCTCGATAGCCTTTTGTGATGGTACAAGTACACTCGAGGTGCCACTGCTCTGTGTTTCCATGGAAACCATCTGCACCTAAATGTGCCCTGAGATGAGCTTTTTCCTTTCACAATAGCACCGCGGAAAATGAAATACCTTGGGATTCACTTAACCAAGGAAGTCAAAGATCTTTTCACAGAAAATTACAACACCCTAAGGAAAGAGATTATGGAGGATTTCAGAAAATGGAAAGATATTCCATGCTCCTGGATAGGAAGATCCAACATCGTGAAGATGGCCATACTCCCAAAATTGCTGTACA
>PVKA01003335.1:75241-111528 GCA_004027165.1 Ctenomys sociabilis | reverse complement strand
CACACACTGGGCTCCCTGTAGCTGGAAGAGATCTGGCCTCCTGGGGCAATTATCCTACCCCATCAAAGAAGCCCAAGACAGAAGCTCATGCCGCCAGGTAACTCCACCCCTGGCTGCCTGGGGCTGGTCTCCAATTGACTGGTAAATAGACATTTTGCAACCCCACATTTCCAAAATTTAAGAATCGACTAGGGTAGGGTGGTATTTGGGAAGGGAGAAGGACCCCCAACTGCCCACAGCACCCCAGAGGTCTCAGTTATCTGCATGCTGCCTCACCAGGCTTCCTGCAGCCACTGAGAGCTAATCTCCACAGCGAAGATTAGTTTATTCGATTAACTCCACTCCCGGTAGCAGGTGAAGCTCACGTACCCAGCGCAAGCCTCACCAACCTTCTACGAGCCAGAAGATTCAATAGAATCGTCTTTCTACCCCTTCCTTTCATTCGATTGGAAAATAAATTGAAAATGAATTTCGGTCCTTGCTTGTGTTTTAAATATGAGATAAAGGGCAGCCCCCTGGGCCAGTGAGTTCCCCAGAGGGATAACAAGGCTAGAATTTCCATTAAGAGGAATCACAGGGCACTGCTGGGGAAACTGGAGACCCTGGAGCAAAGGGGCCCAGTGGGCGATGGCACTGGTGTTAGTAGCACAGTTGGACTTTGATGTCTGAGTAGTATGAATTTGTTTCAAGAAAACTGAAATATAGCCATCAGAACATAAAGTTTGACTTCAACATGGGTGTATCTATTCAGGATTTCTAATTTAATTGGTTGGAGTTTGTGTGGCCTGGTCATGGAGGTGAGGAAGTTTATTATTTACTTACTGGGGACTGGGGATCTAACTCAGGCCCTTTGCACTGAGCTACGTCTCCAGTCCTTTTTATTTATTTGTTTAATAATTAATTTAAAATTCATAAATAAATAGCCCTCAGTCAGGACTCAAACTTGCAGTCCTTCTGCCTAAGCTTCCCAGAATGACACTGGCAGGTACCACTGTACACTTCCACTTGCTACTTTTTAAAATTAAAATATTATTTGCATTTAAACTTGTTCCTCTGATTTATTCCACTTCAGATTATGGCCTTGAGGTATATGCACTTACCCACAAATGCCTCCTGTTTGTCCTTTCTGGCAGAATGGTGCCCCATTGTGTATCGATGGCATGTTTTCTTTATCCAGTCATCTGTTGATGGGCATGTGGGCTGTTTCCGAGATTGTTCTCGTATGAATCATGTTGTCGTGGTGTGATGACTCACGGGACAACCTTTGTGTGAGAAATCCAAGGTATAAATAAGAATCAAATTAGAGGATAGATATTTAAAAAGTAGGAAGGAGTTTTTCAAAGAGCAAGAAGAAAAGGGATGGGCAGAGGAAGCAATGAAAGAAAAGGAAGGAAGGAGGGAAGGAAGGAAGGAAGGAAGGAAGGAAGGAAGGAAGGAAGGAAGGGAGGGAGGGAGGGAGGAAAGAAGGAAGGCAGGAAAAAGGGAGGGAGGGACAGAGGGAAGGAAGGCAGGAAGGAGGGAAGGAAAGAGATTTAAAGGAAAAAACAGAATTGAAGAAAGAATGGAAATAGAGCCTTTGCAAATGGGGAAGGGATGAAGGGTTGGAAGCAGGAGAAAAGAAGAGGACAAAATAAAGAATGAAGATGTTTCATATGTGTGTACAAATGCCCATGACGGACGTGATCATCATGTACTAATTTTTAAAATGGAGAACATTACTGGAGAAGGTTACTTTCAAAGATTATTCAAGGATACACCCAAGTTCAAAAATGCTGCTACCAACTGTGCTCCGCGCGTAGTGCTCTCAGGTCCCCCTCAGAGGTTACCGCCTCCTTAGTGGCCCAGGAAAGCAGGGAGCTCTCATATTCATAGTATATTAGAAACGAACCCAGCCTACAGCCTCTGCTTTCTGTCTCTCTCTGGGGTGTTCGTACTGGCCAGGCAGCAGGTGTCTCAGCGGGCATACCCTGAACGGACAACGTCCCCAGGATCTATAATGCAACTGTCGTGGATGTATTTACACAGGTTCTGTGTTCAACATTTGTCATCACTGTCACTGAAAATGATTTCTTGGGTCAGAAAAAAAAAATAAATGACTGGAAAGCTTGACCCTGAAGATTTAACTTGCCTCTTTGCTTATTCTGGTTTACAATCTGATGTCAAAGCCTTCCCTGCTGGAGACTCCTTTTCACACTGAATCTACTCAGGTTGATAACAGCCATGATGTGGCTGCCGATGGGATGGGGAAGGGGCCATATTTTGATGGTGGATGAGATACACGGACAGTGAAGATCCAGGAGTGATAGGGAGACGAGGCTGGGAGAAAACAGCGTGTGAATGTGGGTGCTACCTTTGGAGGCAGCTCCCTTCCAGAGACCCCTGAATCATTGCTGCATAATAAAGCTAGCCAGGTTTTCAGTACAAGTGTCTTCCTTTGCCTAAATAAGAGATTTCTAGTTCTCATACACAACACAGGTACTGATTCACCCAGCCCATCCCACATATATTTTAAAATGCACTGGAATCTAAATGGACAGCAACACTACTTTTAATTTGTCATTACAGATCTAGAATATTCAAACTTTTCAGAAGTTATACTAATTGTCATCGATTCTTCAGCCCATTCACTTTTATATAAAACATGGCCATTTATTTATCCCTTGTTTTTTTTTAGTCCAACACCACTGTGAGTTATAGGAAGTGTGTGATTCAGGCACACTGTACTTTCAAAGGAGGATCCTATCTTTAAATTAGATTTTTTTAAATACTAAGAGAAGATAAATGTAAAATTTATAAATAAATGACCCATATAAATGTAAGATTAATAGCTGAATGGTGGTGCATTTTTAAGACTTTCACTTTCGTTAAATCCTATGGTTGTGTACAAGTAGATTATTGTTCAACTTGCGCTAAATTGAGTCACAGCCAAAATTAGCACAGTGGATCTATTTTACATAATAACCACCAGTAAAAATTTTAAACACAATTTTAAAACAAATCTGTACTGTGATTTGTGTCCCACCCAGAAAACCAAAAACTACTTCAACTGGTGATCTCAATTCCTTTAATAACCAAATCCAGTACAAATAGATTTCAGATCACTTGAGGTCATTCTTCCAGAGGTCTTTGAAGCTATTTATCTCCAGAGACTTTTTAAATATATGTATTTTTCAAGCTCTGCCTGGCTGAGACCTAAGATGCAGCTCTGTGCTCCATGTACATTTCAGCAGGTCAGAATTCTGCACTCTTCGCCTCCTCCTCCATAATATTTTAGGGTCCATCAAAAGTCAGTCATTTGCATTCTGCGATATTTCACCCTTAGAATGTGGAATTCCTTTGTTTGGGGTGCTTTAAAACAATCCCCTCCTCAGTGCATTCCTTCAGACTCCTGAAGAGGAGTCTGGTCTAAAATCTATCACCAATGTACAACCAAAGCTCTCAGCAGTTTAAAATCATCCTACCGGCTTTTACCACCATTAAATCTCCAAGTGAACAGGAAACACAACTGCATGATTTTCAGAGAATTCTCGGGACTTCCTGTCATCCCCCCCACCAGTCTTTTAATGCTGAGTCTTAGCACCTAGATGATTCAACTTCCTCACTTACAACCTCTCACCAGACAATGCTCCATTTAGTAGGTTACTGGGCACACAGTAAGCACTCAATAATTGTTCTTGGGATTTATTATCTGGCCATTAATTTACCTTCTACCTTACTGACAGTGGAAAAAAAAAAAACAAAAACCCTCATGTTTGTAGAACTGAATGGGGGAGGGGCTCCAGAGCTTGCATTCCGAGGTGACCTCAGCTCTATCTCCAGCTCTGGTGAGCTCAGATCTGCAAGGAGCTGCCCCCCCCCCCCCCCGCTGAGTTCCACCCCCTCCACCCTGCTGCCGGGCCCTCAGCTTGCCCCCATCTCCTTCTTTTCTGACAATGTACAGAATATCAATAGTATTTTCAGCTTAGAAAGTTCAAGGGTCAATCTTCAAGGTGCTTAAGGCAGGAGGAACTCCCCGAGACTTGAAGCCAAACCCCAGCCCTCAATAGCCAGCCTGGGGTCCTTGGCCTACTGGGTGACAGTGAAGGCATCTCCAAGTAAATAGAGGCATCCTCTTGTGAAAGCCTCGAGTTCCTCATGCTAATTAAACAAACCAATTATGCTAATTAACTGGCACAAATGTTTAAATGGCTGTGAATCAGAATGAAAGAGGTTATCACTTAGGTGCCACGCAATTATCCCAGTTAAAGAAATAGATTCTCTAACATCATAATAAAACATTTTAACAATCACGTTGGAAGTGCACAGATATATAGATAGATTGAAGTTTCCCAGAAAGATCTACCATCTGCTTTTATCCTCCAACTATTAAAGTCAAGAGTGATCAGAACCAAACTAAGGAGGCAAAAAAAAAATTAAAGCCAAATTTTTAAAACTCCAATATACTGACAAGGTACTGTGTGTTTCATTGCTCATCCGTTCAATTGTCATAATTAGAAAAACTCTGTCTCAGAGAAGGTCATATTGACTATGATGAGGAATGATGCAAGGCTTGAATGATATGCAATTATGGCCTGTCTTTTGTCAAAACAGCCAAATATATATATATTTTTCTTTTCTTTTTTTTTTTTTTTTAAAGTAAGGCTGTGGCTAAAACAGTTCACATCAAGCATCCCTTTTTCTTTTTGTTCCTGAAGATAGGTGGTTGGTCAAGCTGATCCCTTGTTGTTGAAATTCAATCAAGGGCATTAAAGTGTAAACCAGTTGGAAAAACAAAGAGCTTTAGGGAAATTAGTTGCTTCAACAACAACAAACAAGCACTCCATAATCTTCTTAGAGAAATTAATGAAAGGAAAGCCCCCTTCAATTTGGGAGGAAAATGATCCCCAGCTCAAAGCACACAGCCTGGGAGGGTCAGGGAGAAGGTGTGAATGAAGAAGACAGGATTAAATCGGACTTCAGTGACAGCACAAAGACACTGGGGAGATCTGAGAGCTGAGTGCACCCAGTTTTAGATGGAAGAGTATTGCAGTGGGCCTGTGGGTCCTAATCCCTTATGCAAATCTCCTTAGATTGAAGTTTGCTTAAGTGTTTTATTTCTTTGCATACAATTAACATGTGACATTCTGAAATGCTAAACTACTTCAAAGAAACTTGTTTGTCTAGAAGTACCTAAAGTTATCAAGCATGCTTCATTTAATAATCTGCCAAAGCTTTCTGATACATTAAGACAAAATCTCGCTTTCTGGAGTCTTAAAAGCCTTACAAGCATTCAAGAAAAGAATAAATAAAAATACACCACTCTGACCAGTGTACCCAATTAGCAGAACACTGTTCTGCTCAATGGACTAGAATGGTCTTCTTTCTGTTAGTGCTAGGTTGATGAGTGCCACATATTATTTTTCTTCCTATTTGATCATGTCTTCTAATATTCCTCTTAAAGACAGAAAGAAATTATAAATACTGAACAATAAAAAGTATTTAGAGTTATCAACTTTCTATTTGTAAATTGCTCCAAATTTCAAAAAGTAACAAAAATTGCAAATAGTACAAAGCACACCCACTTACCTAGTCATCTTCCGGTGTTACCGCTTTATCCTGTTGCTTTGCCACTTGGGCAGGTGACACACACACCAGTGCTGCACACAGCTGATCTGCCTCTCTAAACCCCTTGAATTGAAGCTACAGACCCCTGGATGCAGCCACAGGGATTTCCTAAGAGCAGGGCCATTGTTCCACGGTCACGGTACAGCTATCACTTTCAGTAAGATTAACCTTGATAGAATACATTTGATCTACTCTATTATTTGAGTCCTAATTGTTATCTGCTAGCCCAACCATGTTTTTTCGACCATTTTCTTACCCTCTTACCTGCAGTACATAATCCTCTCTAGAATCAGGGGCAAATTTCTTTGTCATGCCTTTTTTAGGTCTGAGCAAGGTTTCTGAGTTTTAAAATTGGTTCAAAAATAATTATATAATAATATTCAATGAATTACTTTGGTTCTTAATGTAGGGTGTGTAGACACCCTATCTTCAAGGATTGACCAACTTTGTAAATAACATCTATGGAATTCCAGAATCGGGGACGACAGTGACAACCACAATAATAACCTTTTATTGATCACTTAGTAAGCACCCTGCTGGTGACTTACCCAGAGGACCCACAAGGTTGACTGTGCCACCAGTTTCCTCTCCTCTATCCAACACACTGCAAGGATCCCAGAAATGGGCAGGGTGCCTTTTCTCAGCGCTCCTGAGAATATCAGAGTCTGAAGCAAAGAAAGGTCCAGAAAGGCGGGAATCACACAGGCAGATTTGGAGGCCACTCACCAGTGCAGTGTGGTCAAGAGCACCAGGCTGCGAGGGGTGCTGGGACAGGGCAGGGGAGGCTCCCACCACTGTCATCATTACCACCTTCAAGAGATACCGCCCTCACCCCACCACCCAAGAGCTATCAAGGGACACATGAACCTCACTCAGGCTGTACTACACATGGAGAGCTCACACACACACACACACACACACACACACACAGTCCCTCCCCAGCCCCATCAATTTGCTGCCTCCCCAGAACCCCAACAGGGGCCAGGGAGAGGGCTCAGTGAAATAACCACTTCCCTGGAAAGTCCAAGGGCCTGAGTTCAATCTCTGTTTCCACAAAAATAAACAAACAAATAAATAAATATTGAAAAAAATATCGTCAGACAAGTCAGTGAGGCTTCTGGGCTCTTCCTTCTCCTGCCCTTCCAGAAAGCAGCCACTCACAGGGAGTTTTTTAAAAGCAACTTTATTTCAACAAAATCCCCTTTTCTCTGCCAGCCAGTGGGTACCAAAATTGTAGCTCCTCGTAGGGTACTGCACTGGAGGATGAGAAGCTTTATGGAAGTAGAATCCAGAACCTGGCTGACTAGGAGTCATGCAGCATCCACAGAAGCACAGGGCAAGCTCACCAGGTAGACGGACACGGGAGAAAGGGGAGGTGAGGAAGGACATGGAAACGTGTGCTAGAACAAACGATTCTGAAAAGCAAGATCCGAAAGGGAGACCCTGCCAACAGGTTCTGAATTCAGGGCCAGGTCCTGCGTAGCAGAGGGTACAAGAAAAGAACACATTGGGTGGAGGGCAAAGCAGGCTTAGGGGTTTCAGGGGCACCAGAGGATGGTCCCATGAGTAGAGAAGAGGCTACCTTCTAAGTTGGGGAGGTGTGTGGCACGCAGGTGGTGCCCAAGGTATCTTTGTGGGAAGAAAAAGGGATGGGGAGAGGTGTGTGGTAGTGTGAATATATCCATGTTGATAAATAGCTATTTTTGCAAATGGCTCTAGATTAGAAAATCATTCATTCATACATCCTATTTTTTAAACACATTCTATGTATTAGGTGCTGACTTAAGTGTAAGACACAGTAGCAGATAAAACAGAAAAGTTCTGGACAGCAAATACTAGGAGGAAAGATGAAGCATTGTAGAAGAGGGAAGGAGACAGGGAAGTGGGGAAGCTAATCCTGTTCCTTGTAGAGGGGCCACGGAAGGCCTTGCTCCTGAATTTGCATTTGAAAAGAGACCCAAGGCAAGCAGTGATGGTGCCCAGTCCCATGGAAGCAGAAGAGCCAGTGCCCAGCCCCTGCATCAGGGCCACACTTGCTGTGTGGAAGAACTGAAATGAGCTCACCACAGGGGAGCACAGGGATCTGAGAAGCCACAGCAGACATGGTCAGGATTCAGGGCCAAGTCCTGCATAGCAGAGTGTGCAGAGCCTTGTTGGTCGGCGTGAGCACGTTGGCCTTCTGGGCAGTGTGATAAGCCCCTGCAGGGTTTTGGGTGGAGACATCCTTTTAAAGTTTGTGTTATAAAGGCATGCAGAAGCCAGGAGGTTATAGGAAGGCTGGTGACACAGGGGAAAGAAACCCTCAACCTGAGAGATATCTGGGAAGAGTTTCCATTCTCTAAAAATCAAAGAATGAATTTTAGGAACAACAGGTTAAGAACAGAACATATTTACTGTGGGGGAAAGAAAGCTTCTGTCTGAGGGAGGCACAGAAGGGGACCCGAGTGGGTTGTCCAGAATCCTGCCTTTTCTAGGGATTTTGATAGAGCTAATCCATGACATGAGTCAGGTCCAAGTGGGAACCATGGCAACTCATAAGGCAGGCATGAGGTGGGACAAAACTATGGTCAAGCAATAACATTACAAGTATAATTAATTGCTCAGGTAAAATTGATTAAATCGGCATCAGATGGGGAAGCTGGTCATGCAGCAAGAGGGCATGAATACAGAAGAGGGACTTTTTCTATAGGAGGTTGGGTCAGTGGCTCTTCCTGGCTTTTTAAGATGCCTGTTTAGAATATCAATTTTTAGAATTGATATTTAGATTATCAATCCCTGATTGCCATCCCTAGGGAGGTATGTGGGTACATTTGTTTAATCTTTTTTTTTTCACATATTTAGTAGTCTACAGGGTCTCACTACACAGATCGGACTCATCCTCCTGTTTTCAGCCTCCCAAGTGCTGGGATTACAGGCACAGGTTACCACGCCCAGTCTCGATGGCCAGCTCAGTGGATCCTGTGGATGGGGCCAGAACAGCATGCCTGGGATCAAACTCAGATCCCTGCTTCTGCTTAAACAGGCACTTTAATCTGCTGAACTAAGTGGCTGGCCCTGCGTTTGTTTAATCTTTTGTCTTGAAATCTAACCCACAGCAGAAGTGACTGACTTTCCACAGTTACAAGTATCTCGTTTTCCATGCTGGCTCTTCTGAAAGAGGAGCCAGTATAGAAGACATCCCTGTCTAACTGTCTGCAATATTTCTATCTAATATTTCTATCTACTCTATTCATATAACTGGTCCAGGCCAGGAATGAAGGTGTGGGACAGGTGACAAAGAGGGTGGCAATGTTTTTGTTGTTGTTTTGCTTTGCCATGCAGTATTGAACACAGGGGTCCTCTACCACTGAGCTACATCCAGCCCTTTTTATTTTTTATGTTGAGACAAAATGTTATTAAGTTGCCCAGGCAGGCCTCCAGCTTGTGAACCTCCTGCCTCAGCCTCCAGAGTAGCTAGGATTATAGGCTTACACCACCACATCAAGCAACAGCTCTGATTTATCGATGGGTTAGATGTGAATTGAGAAAGAGAAGTGAGGCTACCTCGCTCTTACATTTTAGGTCTGAACAACAAGGAGGACAGAAGAGACAGGAAAAGCGCTAAAGACAGTTTGGGGGCTGGGGAGATAGCTCAGTAGAATAAGCACTTGCCTGGCAAGCGCAGGGTCTTGAGTTCAATCCCCAGTACCTCAAAAAATTGAAAGAAAGAAAGAAAGAAAGAAAGAAAGAAAGAAAGAAAGAAAGAAAGAAAAGAAAAGAAAAGAAAAGAAAAGAAAAGAAAAGAAAAGAAAAGAAAAGAAAAGAAAAGAAAAGAAAAGAAAAGAAAAGAAAAGAAAAGAAAAGAAAAGAAAAGAAAGTTTTGGTGAAAATGAGAACTGCAGAAAGTCCATCTTCAAAGGATGAGCCCTTACCAGCACCCAAGCAGCCATCACGGACGTCTTGTTTCTAGATGCTGATATTCAGTTGTGCACACTCCCTTTAAGCATATTTCTTACAGAGAAAGTTCTCCATGTCTGCTTGCAAAGCAGAGGCCCAGGAGGCATCGAGTGCATGAACTGTGCTTTGTGATTCCATGTTGTGGCTCAGGCACGAGTTCCTGCCTATTGACTTGGAGGAAGAAACCCACTTGTCGGGAAATTTGCCCAGGTATTTCCTGTAACAAGTGTAACCAGATCCACTGAAGAGTGGCAGCTGCCTGGAGCTGATGCTTTGTCCCCAAGAATGTGGCTGAGTGGCAGTTTCCATCATCCCACCTCTCAGCTTCAGCCCTACATGATCATCCGTAGCATCTTTGCCCAAACTGCTAACATGAACCCTGGAAATGCAAATGTAACGATTTTAAAACATGGTACGAACTTGGTTCGGTGGCAACATTTGTTATTCTAGCACTCCAGCAGGGTGAAGCAGGAGGATCACAAGTTTAAGCCCAGCCTGGGCAACTTGCCAGGATCTTGTCTCAAAATTTTAAAACACTACTAAGGTGGGGGTGAGGCTGAGGCCATAGCTTAGTGTAAAGGTGGGTTCAATCTCTAACATGAAAGGAAGGAAAGAAAGAAGGTCAATGAAGGAAGGAAAGTAACTACAGTCTGTTCCTAATAAGTATTCCCACTATAATGGATCTTATTGTCAAGGTGGTCCCAGCTCCTTGCCCTCACAGCCATGGCAGCAAGACTGGCCAGGGTGCCACCATTATCTTGCTTCCTGAGGCCCTAGAAGTGTCATCTCTGAATGCCAGCCAAGCCGCTGAAGCAGGGTAGCCCTGCCTGAGGGAAACCCTCCCCACCCAACCTTTCCCTTGCTGGCAGCATCTGTACAGTGCCCAAGAATGGATATTGACCCAAACCCCCCAAGTACCTGGTAGCAGCTGGTGGTATTTCTGAACTTGTAAAAAAGGGAAACTAATTTCCCCAGCTCCACAAAGTGGCTTGAGGCCTCCTAAGTGCCCCCTCCAGACGGGCAGCTGGAACAGGCTGGGGAGAGAGTCGCACGGCATGGGCTTCCCAGGACCAGATGGGCAGCATGGCTCGCTCTGTGACTGTGCCCGCCCTGCTTGTCATCCCCAATCATACTTGCTCTAATCCGTGTTTTAATTTACTCTGCTGGTGCAACCCCAGCGCTGCCAGGGCGGTCCTTGGGGCCCCCTCATTCCTGCTGCTGATGACAAGGCGTATGCAAAAGGCACAATTATTCACCCACCAAGGTGACAGAGAAGGCCTCTGCCTGGGAATAGGTCTCCAGCTTCCAGCATTTCCATGTCAGCCGCTGATGCACTTTGCAGTTTGCAAACAATTCTTTGGAGACCTTTTTTTTTTCTTTAAAGCGTTTTGATCATCGAAAGTGAAAGGATGAGACTTCAAGTGGAGGCTGGCCAGGCAGCCATTGATTCTGAAGGCCCTGTCCTGAGAGGGGTGGCCGCACACACTCCACCTATCAGCTGGATTATTGGATTTTTTTAAATCAAATAAGATGCTCTTGTCCCTTCTCCTTTCCCTCCCTCCTCCTCCTCCACCTCCAGCCCCGCCTGTTTGGCCTCAAACAAAGGGAAATATGTCAAGCCTGGCCTATTAATCGTACAGATTTGGCATTGTTTATGTTCTCATGCAGAAGACATTCCAAAGCACCAAAATAAAACAGCTCGAGTGTAGCTTTCAGCTCCCGAGCCGTGGTGCATTCCATTTGCTATGGTCCAAGCCACAGTAACAATGCCTTTCATTTTCTTATGGACTAAAATGATTTTCTTTCTGTGAAGACCATTTTGCAAAAGGGAGAGATAGAGAGGGAGAGAGGGAGAGGGAGAAGAGAGGGGAAGAAAAATAAAACCACTCTGGCTGCTGCCTTTCAGGGTATCATTTGCAATTTAAAGCTAACGTGGGGAGTGAGGGGACAATAGAGCAGCCCATAAAACGTCCCGCCAGCCTGCCAGCCCCGGCCTCATTCGAATGAGGGTGATGTCGAGCTATTTACTTCTTTGTCCCTCCATAATATCTACTTAATGCAGCTCAATAGTAGTGGATTGTTACCAGCATTAAGGATTCTATTAAGTTCTTCCCAAGGCCCTGCTATTCTCCCCGGGCTGTTGAGAGCCGGGAGCTTTAGGCTGAGCCTGGGCTCATACTTTCTGAAAGACAACTTAGAAAAATGGGTCTTTTCCAACCTAAGGAAGATTCCACTTGATTTGAGACTTGGATTGCAGCCCACTACGTGGAAATATCCGCTTGTCGCTGCAAGATCTGTTTGCAAATTTCAGCAGGCCCGCAGCTTTGTGCTGGTTACATACTTCTTCAACTTCATCAGAGATAGAGCTTTGTCTAGCTCTAAGCACAAGAAGCACAACCTCCTTTACCCCCAAATCAACCCTGAAAACATTTTTAGGGTACTTTCAGCATTTTCATTTCTGCTTTGTTGAAAAGAAATGATCCGTTTTGTTTTTCTGGTTTAGCTTTCCTTGTTTAGATATCATCAGAAGAGTTCAGGCCTAATCCTACCTCTTTAGATATTTAATGAACCATTTCATAAGTCTGATTTTGTAATTCCTTGTTTTATGTTTTGAAGCCAATCCCTTAAGTTTATTTTCAGATAAGAAACTATCCCATGGGCCTTGGCCTATAGGTGAAATACCTTCTACCTGCAAAAAAGTTTGCCACTTGGGACTCTGGATTACCCTTGCCCAGTCATGTGTTCTGCCCCAGGGGTATCTTTAAGTCTCTGTTTAACACTCCAAGCTGACTTCATAGGATTTTGCTAAACCAAATAGAGCCAGGTGGCTGGAGTTATGTTTTCTGGGCCTGGCACACTGGGACACTCACCCATGCTCCTGCAGTGTGATTATCTGTGATGAGTCCCAGAGAGAATCACGAAAGAATCAAGCTTTTCTCTCTTTCCTTGAATTCCAATTCCTACTCAGGCTCACCCTGGGCTAGACAGTGTGGCCTCTGTGTGGTGGCTGTTCTCTTCTCTCTCCTATTAGCTCAGAACCAGTAAAAATAAGGAGGCAAGAAGGCTTCGGGAAGGCATGCCGGGAGGGGAAGAGGCCACATCAGAATTTCACACAGTTGGCTTGAAGAGGCAAGCACTAAGCTGTCTTTTCAACCATGGTAAACCCCGTCCATCTGGCCACCCTAAAACTCTGTTAGCTTGTTCCCCTTGCTCAGGGCTGATTGGACCTCCTGAAGCAGAAGTAACAACATCAATGGTGTAAACCCCAGCCACTTGAGGGTATTACATTTCATTTCATGCTTGACTTAATCAAAACTGGGGAAATGAAATGTACACCTTTTTGATGTTCTTTTCCCTGCTGTTTAAAGAGAAGAATCTTAACCCATTTGATCTTCACATGCACCCAGTAAATGACCAAATATGCCAAGCTGTCAAAAGCAGAAGGCGGCCAGTTGCCAGGGGGTGTTGGGCCACTGGGAAAGCACTTAATGCAGCGCAACTCAAGTTTGGAGCCCAGGGACTCAGTTGCAAATGCTACATTTTCCCCAATGAAGCTGAAGTTAGGAAGAGTTTAAAAGAAAAAGTAGGTGGGCAAATACACATGTCACACTGCCAAGGAGAAAGCAAGGCTGGCCACAGCTAGAAGACACTCTTTCCTATCAGTCCTTCAACATTCTGTCATATGTCACTTCCTCATTTTACATCTTCTTTTTAGATTTTTTTCAGTGCTGAGGATTGAACCCAGGTCCTTGATACTAGGCTGTATCTTTAACCCACTTTTTAAATGTTCTTTGGAGAAAGAGTCCTACTAATTTCCAGGTCATGCAGGCTGGGCTTGAACTTGTGATCCTCACAGGTTGCTGGGATTACTATATTGGCTTTTTACTCCTTCCTTGAGACTGCCTCATAATTTCCCTGGTACCAGTCAAGAGAGGGGCCTCAGGGTCACTCTGTGTGCCTTATTGGAGCTAACGAACCTCTCTGGGAGTTCCAGTTAGTTCAGTTGTGCAAGGCGGGAGATTAGAGCTGCCATGAGGATTGAGTAACGTAGTGTATAGGAGGTGCACAGCGTGAAGCCCAGCATGTAAGTTTTCATTAAGTGCAAGGTATTCGGTTTTTATTCTTTAATTTTGTTATAGAGTGAATTCTGTCTCCTTCAAAATTTATATGTGGAAGCTCTAACTCCTAACATGACTATATTTTGAGACAGGGCCCTTAAGGAAGACATTAAGGCTCAGTAAGGTCATGTGGTACGACTGGTAGCTCGGAGGACTGGGGTCCTTTTGAGATGAAGAAGATAGGGAGAGAAAGGTGAACCTGAAAAAGACCAGGTGAGGGCTAGGGATATAGCTCAGCAGCATAAACACCTGCCTGGCAAATGCAAGATCCCAAATTTAGTCTCTGGTTTAAAAAAAAAAAAGCCAGGATATGCATGGGGACAGGCCCCAGTTTTCAACCCAAGAGGAGTCTCACCAAAGAAATACTTTGTTGGCACCTCGATCTTGGATTTCCCAGCTTCCAGAATCCTGAGAAATAAACTCTTGTTGTTTACTACTCTGTGGTATTTTCTTATAATAACTCACACTGACTAATGCACCAACCTATTTATTTCACTACTCTGTTGTTTACTATGTGCCTATCTCCTGATAGAGATTGTAATTCTCTAGAATACAACCCCTGGGTTACCTGGCTTAGTATACCATGGATTAACATAGTACCTGGTACCCAGGGGTGTTCAACAAGTGCTTGTTAAACACCTGAGTGGGTGAAGAGGGCTGTGGGTGGCAAAGAACATTGAATCCTTGCTTGTCCCTGTTTGACCACACGTACACTCAGTGACCTGGGGCCAGTCACTTATCCACTCTGCCTCAGGCTGCCGACGTGTAGCACATCTGGCTGGACTAGCTGATTCCCAGGGCATCAAAGACTGGCGGAGTCTGTATTGAATCAAAGACTGAATTGAGGAGAAGGAGATAGGGCAAGATTAGAAGGCAGCCACTCTCTTCCTCCCAACCCAGGGAGCAGGACGATGTTTAAGTAGGACACTGAACTAGAACAGATGCCAGGATGGATTCTCTGGGCAGCTAGAGCTAAAAGCCAGAAGAGCACATGTATGGTCTCACCCTGGGGCCTTGGAGCCCCAGTTGCTGCTCACAAAACAGGGGTTGGGCGGGGTGCTAGGCTGTTGGTTGAAGGCTCCTGAGATATATAAGACTATGAGCTTGGCAGCCTTGTGATTCTAAACTTGCAGTTGGCTGAAAGGGATACATGTGCCCATCTATTTAGACAGTTGTCAACAGCCTTGTTTATCAAATCACCACAAGGAGAAGCTAGTTAGATATCCACAGGCCCCAGCGCTAAGCCCTGTGACCTGAGAGAAAGCTTTCCGTATATGCTTCAGTCAGACTTGTGAGCCACCAATGCATCAGTGACCTTGGACAAGTCATGTTGACTATCTGAGCCACAACATTTTCATTTATGAAAGAAGGTTCATGAACACCCCTCTCTTTTAGAAAGTCTAAGTGTTCTGTTTGTTCCACTGCAAGAGCTCATTGTTTGACTTCTGAGCCAACAGTTGAACTGAGCTGTCCTAGGCAGGCAGCAAAAAAGTCTGCCTAAAGATAAAGCAGGAAACGACCCAAATACACAGTGATATCTTCATGCCACAAAAACCCAGTGCGCCCCTCATAAGGCAAGAGGCATCTGTAGAGGCTGACACAGAAAGATATATGCGTATAATGCAGAGTTAGGTCCCAACAAAAGTCCCAAACAGCATGCTGTTTTTTAGTGTGTGTGTGTGTGTGTGTGTGTGTGTGTGTTGTACACAAGTGTCTGGTAATATATTTGGGTTGCAAAATGGACCAAGTTCTAATCTGGGTTTAACAGCTTAAAAAGGGCAAGTTACTTAACTCTTGCCTATTTCCTGACCTATGAGACCACTACTTCTCAGCCATGAGTCCATAGAGTGTAAGATTCTTAACATAGGCTCATAAAAGACAGTAAAACAGGAACCATTATTTTATTCATTCCACAGAAGTATTTTTACACTCATATGGCATAGGCACCCAAAGGATAACCACACGCACCTCTCATTTCTGTATTACATAACTACAAAATAATTATTCAATTATTATGTAATTTCAAAACAAATATGAGACCTTTTTAAAGGAAGAGACACAACAGGATCAGGCAAGGTTTGTGTCTTCCTAGCAAAGGAAGAGGTCTGAAGTCTATTGGCTAAGAGGCAAGGAGAGCTGTCAGACCCTAAGCCTGATGTGAGCTCCCCCTGCCAATGAGAACGAAAAGTTGTGTGTGTGTGTGTGTGTGTGTGTGTGTGTGTGTGTGTGTGTGTGAAGTGACTCAGCCAGCACTGATTTAGGATAGTACTGGATCTAGGTGAGACAAGGGAGGCTTGAAATTGCACAGCGCCGATATCCACTTCCTTGTAGTCTGCAGCCTACCTGCCTCATCTCCTCCACTGCAACCACATGCTAGAGATTCCTTTTCTGAGCTCTCACTACCGTGCACTTCATTTCTGTATTGTTTTAGTTCTCTTGATAATTAACTGCACTTTACTAAGGAGATGGAGCAACAGTGAAGATGGATGTGATAACAATGATCATAGTTGCTATGATCATTAACCCAGGGGGTGGTTTCTAACTGGTGGGTCACCTCCACATACCAATGAAATAGCATATAGCTGGTTCACTTTGAATCCTTGCTTGTGGGCCAAGCCTTTTTCTATCTATCGAAAGGATCATAAGGATTAGCTGAGCTAATCCTCCCAGGTCATTCCTGTAGGATCTGTTATTATTCTGGCTTCAGCAGGAAGTTCAGAGGGCTCAAGGGACCCAATTGGGTAGGGTTGCACAGCAAGTAAGAGCAAAGATAGGATTTGCACTGGTAGTAAACTCCCGATCTACATACACTCTCAACAGGGGCTTCACACTTCTTGGCCCAAGCTACATTTGCCCTTATAATCAAACCATCTATCCTGCATTGGGTCCCTGGAACTTTTTTGTTGGGGTTGTTTTGCAAGAGGTCTAGCATGATTAGTCAAAGGACAGGAACATCCCACCTAGAATATCCCATTCTTGTCCAGCCTCTGAGCTACACCAAAGTTTTTTTTAACCTCCTTTTGTTATAGGGTCTCATTTCTAACTTGATGAAAACATTTGTAATAGATAATCAAATACTGATACGTTGTGCAGGACAATGCTGTATTTGTTAAATATAAATGAACATGAACACGGGCCCTAGGTGGCAGAAAGGCGAAGGGTTTTGATGTCTTTTCAGTGGCTGAGGCTGAGCCCCCAGGAAGAAAGCTGGGAGCCCCTTAAAGGGTCTCCTCTATAACGGTGATCAACCGACAGCTCTTGTGTGACAAGATACATAGTTTCTTTTCAGCAACAGGCAGATTATCGGTTACTATAGTTTCCCTAATGCTCAAATACAGCCCAGGCCTAAGCTGAACAGAATAGGTTAAAAGTGCCGAAGTTTGGCCCGGGAAACCACATGTTGAGAATCAGACACCAAACAAAGCAAAAAGCACATCTCTCTGGTCTTTGATGTCTTTTCTGAGGGATGTAGAGTGAGAAAAATACAACCGGTGCTCAGACCAGGGGCTTGACGGGCCTCTGTGACAATGGCCAGTGAGCGGGAGCCGAACACAATGCAGAGACAATGTCCCCAGTCCAGCCTTCCCTGGCCATGGTGCTCACAAACACCCGGCTGGAGACATTTCAGTCCTTGGTCGCTCGGAAAGTTCATGCTGTCCTCCCCAGCCCAGCCGGAGAGCCCACCTCCCAAGCCCACCCTTCTGTAGGAACCCTCCAGAGACAGGGATTCTTTTGCTAAACCACCCCGCTCAGCTCCTGGCTACCTTTCCACTGCAGCCTTTAGTAGCACCATTTTCTGCCTGCTTTGAATTTTCCTAGATCTGCATAAGCATCTTTTCTCCACCCTTGAAAAGAGATAAGCTTTCTGCCTTCCAATGATTATCTCTGCTCTATAATATTGCCTTGTGTATCCCTTGGAGGTGACAGGGTGAAGGTTTTCATAAACAGGATTAAATTAACCACTATTTATGCCTGCAATGTGGGTTTTTCCTCTTCTGCTGAGATCTGTTAATTTCATTTGGCTTTTTATTTAAATTTAGGGAGCAAGATAAATATGCCTTCGCATGCCGAGATCTCTATCCATCACCAGCCGACTGCATTTGGGAAAACAAGTGTGTAGGAGATTATGAGCGAGAAAGGGAAAGCCAGCCAGAGTCAAGCTCACAGAGTTCTGAGTGTTTTTTGGTGGTTGTTGCAGTATTGTGCTTCTGGTTGTCATTAGTTCTTTATAATGTTTCATGAAAAATATCTAATTGTAACAACTGTATTCCTTGAGAGAACATACTCCCTGAATTGAAGCCCACACAATGGCCACAGGATAACTGTCCTTGAATTTGAGCCTTTTGTGAGCTGTCAATAGGCTTACAATGTGCTGAATTAGCAGGCATATTAATGGGCAGATGCAATTGCAGCCTTTCTTCAACCTCAAATCTTCTTATGCAAATACCCCATGAATTCAGTTCAAAGCACGGCCTTCAAAATGAGCTGAGCCCCCTCTCAGAAGGGACCCCGGGAGAAAGTGACATGAGAAAAGTTTAGACACTTGTTTTTATAACTGAACATGATCTTGTTATCATAATCTGATACTGGTCACTTGCATGGCCGGCTTGTAGGATTTTAAACCCTTAACAGAGAGAGATAATCTCTGCCTTTGTAGGAGTGTGGACACAATCCCGGCGCGCAGGAAAGCCGGCAGTGAGAAGCGCAGCCCAAGCTTCTCAAACAAAACTTTTCAGGATAAAAGCTTTTATCCCATGATAATCACCGGGCAGATTTCAGTGGTGTTGGTAAGGTTGACCAAGGGCAGGGAAGGCAAGTTAAAAAAATGAAAATAACTGGTTCTCAAGACGACCCCCCAATCAGCTTTAGTAGGCTCCTAGGGTCCCCATAAGAGCAGCTGGAGCGTATTCAAAGATCACCCCTGAAAACTGAGTTCCTAGAAGCTCTGCTTATCCCCTAGCAGGATGATGTAAAGCAGTGATAGTTAACAGTTTTGGGGAATCAAAAAGTCCTGAACATTTCACTCAGTTCTTAACCTTCACATAGATTGACTTACTTAATTTTCACAAATACACCTACAGGTGGCTACTGTTATTGGTTCCATTTTATGGAAGAGCAAAGTGAGAGAAAGGGGATTAAGTAATCTACCCAGGCACTAAGTAATTAGGAGGCCCTCTCAGGAGAAATCTACTAGAGGCAAATTAGCTAATTCCAGTGGGAAACAAATTCCTCCAAAGAGATTTCTTCCCAATGGAATCGGCTCCTTTTCCACTTTAACGCAACTGCACTGAAGATATTGGACCAGTTGGTCCCTAGTAAGCATTCTTTCCCTCTTGACACAGTTAAACAATAAATGTATATTTATACACAGATTCTAGAAGCAGGACAGCACTGTAGTTAGAATCCCTTGGCCACATTTCACTTCAATACATTGAGACGTTACATTGCATTACAAATTGAAAATCAGTTATATTGCTTAACAAGAAGTGACAGATTGAGTAGTATTGTTATTAACAGTAACAGCAGGCATTATCTCAACTATTTATTCATTTATTTACTGAGTGGCAGCCTGTTCATTCCTCCTGCCCATGCTGGGAAGAAGGTTGGTTTGTAATTTCTCTTTGACGTCCAGAGTGCAGAAGCTGAGATTTGAACTGAGAACGCAGAATCAACCCCCAGTCCTCTGCCATTCTGCTCCATGCCAGCAAAGACGGCCCAGCTGTCCTGAGATATGGTGCAGCTGTAGTGTCCCTTGATCTGGCCTGAAATTACTACTCTGGCAGGGCCAGGCTAATGTTCTTGCTTTCACCAAAAGCCAGCATCAGCCCTATTTCTCTCCTTCATTGTTGCTCTTCGGTTCTCTCTGTAAGAGTATTTGGTTAATCCCATTACTACCTTTAGTTCTCCATTGTGTGTGTGGGGGGGTGTGAATGTGGGTGTACATTCGTGACAGGGACCTGCAGGAAGTGGTAAGAAGGGACATTACAGAAGAATAGGACAAGAGACAAGGAATTTGCCCAAGGTCTTAGATGTGGGCTGTCCCTTCCAACAGCCCCTCAGGAAGACACAGCCCTTCCCTGGACTCTCGAGGAGTTCAGAAAGAATCAAATAACAAAGGGTAAAAAGTGTTTATGTTCAGCAAAATATATAATGAAAATACCATTTGGTAAGCATATTAACAGACACTAATTGTAATGACTTTCCATGCCCCAAGCATTATACAATGGGCTTTATATGCATTGCCCAATTGCCAGAGATAAGATAATGAAAAAGAAAAGAACCCTGTAAATGTGGGATTAAATGAAGCAATTGTGAAGAATGTGTGATAGTGGTAAAAGAAAATGAATGATAAATGCTGTATTAATCTTCTCAGGCTGACGAAAGAGAAAATTGCAGACCGTGTGGTTAAACAGGAGAGTTTTGTTTAGTTCTTGAGGCTGGATGACCGAGATCAAGGTGCTGCCAGGACTGGTTTCTAGTGAGGTCTTTGTTTCTGGCTGGTAGGTGCCCACTTTTCACTGACCTCACATAGCCTCTATTTGGAAAGAGACTGAGGGATGGAGAACAGAGACAGACAGAGAAGGGAGAGATACAGAAAACGGTAGGGAAGTTCCCGTACCTTCTCCTCTTGTTGCAAGGACACCAATCAGATTAGGGCTCTAGCCTCATGACTGTACTGAACTCTAACAATCTGCTTGGGGCTAGAGAGACAGCTCAGCAGTGTAAGTACCTACCTAGCAAGCACAAGGATCTGGGTTCTATCCCTCATACTGCATGCCATACTGGAACCAGGACCCTGCGTGCACCATGCCAGCCACCAAAACTGGGCATAGTGGTGCATACCTGTAATCCCAGTACTAGGAGGCTGAAGCATGAGGATCGCTATGAGTCTGAGCTGCATAGTGAGTCCCTGTACCAAATACATAAAATTAAAAAAATTTTAAAAAGTAATTTTTAGAAAGGGAATTATACCCCAGAAAATTCTCAGAAACAAAAAGATAGTGTATGATAGAAAGAAATGAGGTCTCCAGTCAGGAAAAGACTTGAGAGAACCTTACAGATACATGAGAGAATGGAAACACCTAGCCTGAATGCTACATATTATTTGATTCTGATAATGTGGCATTCTGGAAAGCTCAAAACTATGAAGACAGTAAAATATTAGTAGGTTCCAAGGGTTGGGAAGAAAGAGACGGATAGGAGGAATACAGAAGATGTTTCGGCAATGAAAATGGTTTATGATACTATTAGGATGGATACATGTCATTAAACATTAATCCAAACCTATGAGGAGTGGTCCCTCCCAGTGAGACCCATTAATTTGTACAACTAATGTAGCTAATAATTATAAGAAGAAAGAGTGATCCCTAACACAATGCTATGGCTAATATCTAGGTACCTGCCCAAAGCCTCATGCACTCAAAGATAGGGCTTGGAAGGTCACTCAACGCTGGGGGTGGTATAGCTGATTTGTCATTGAGTAATGGGGCCCGGTCAGAAGACTGGTCACTAGCGCATGGTCTGGAAGAGATTTCTCCCACTTTGGCTTCTCCTTTCACTTTCTCTGTTTCCCTGATGCCCTGCCACGAGCACCTTTCCTCTTCCATGCCCCTGTGCCATGCTCCTCTCCCGCAATGGAGCCAGCCAGTTATAGAGTGAAAAGGCAGGCAAAATAAATGTCTCCACTTGTAATTGTGAGTGTTTAGGATTTTATCCCAGTAATGACAAAGTGACTAAAGGCACAGCTCTAGATTTGGGGCAGTTGTGTAGAATTAACATAGAGCCATTACTTGTGAACAGCACTACTCTGTAGATGATGTTGATAAGGGGGGGACTGTACATATATAGAGGACTCTCTATGCCTTACTTTCCATTTTGCCATAAACCTAAAACTGTTTTTATGCAAGAGCCCTACGTTATTACAACGTGTCCCTCCTTGGTCCCTCCTGTCCTACTACTGGAGCTCATTTTGGACCACAATTTGTAGAAATGGCAACTGTAGATGATTCTGCATATGCCCATACACTGTATCTTGAGCTTAACTATGACAATGACACCTTTTGCCCTGTCACTGACATCATCATCCAGTAGCTCTCTTTGTTCTGACATGTGAGTTGAGACATGAAAGAAAACTAAAGCATGGTCAAAACAAGTTTAACCAAAAAAGTCATGTAGGCCCACAAACATAATGAAAAGCTCTATTAGCCATTTCACACAGGACTAAAATTATAAAGGAAATTGTTTTCTGGTTTTTCCTTTATTGTACCAGTCAGCTTTCCATTGCTGGAGTGAAATATCTGACACATGCAACTTCATGGGGGGAAAAAAAGAAAGAGTTTTACTCACAATTCAGCGGTCTCCAAGGCAGAAGCATTACAGTGGAAAGGTATGAAGAGGAGAGCTTCTCAACACACATGATTTGGGGAACAGAGAGACCAAGAACAGGAAGGCCAAGGGAGAAGAAAATACCTTTCCAGGTCATGTCTCTAGTGACCTAGCCCAGCCCTTCAATCTGTCTACATCTTCTCAATATGGCCCCACCTTCCAGCGGCAATACAGTTAAAGGGTCATCAGTGGATGGATAAGGTTTTCACTCCACGTAATCCAATTACCTTCCCAAAGCCCCTTTTTTTTTGTTTCTTTGTTTTTATTTTTTTATTTTATTTAAGTAGAAATATCAATCAGACAGTTTCAAGACACCTTAACAAGACAGATTCGATAAATTAATACATTGCAAACTGTTTTCATAATGTTTTGGTATCGTACAAGGTGCATACATGATATTATCTTTACAGATATTATTTTAGCAGATGTCTCTTATCAGTAAATTAGGTGTAGCTGCTTACTTATCTTATTTTTTATACCTGAATTATATCAAAAATTCAATAATTATTTTCCTAGTTGATGACCGTAGTACTAGAAGCCGACATAATATCCTGTCCAACCACCATTAGTGCTGATCTTGCCTCTCATAGGATTATGTAGAAGCACAGTGTTGTCTATCCCAATTGTACTGTCTATACACACACATCATGATTTTTCCTTTCTATACCCCTTCCTTTGTCTACACCTGTCAAATGTGGGCACTCCATTGTCATTCAACTAACTTAGGTGCTTGAACTCAACACCACAGTCCAACACAGTCCAGCATTCCACAGCAACAGTGAGTTATTCAAAGAAGTTGTCGACCATAGCTATTTACAACTCAGCTTAATATTATGGCCCCACGATGTATACTTCATTTTTATACTTTTCTTCTGGATGGTTAAGACCTAGATAGATCAAGACTTATATACCAACACATGAACTTTATATTTCTTATGTGGTCAGTGAAGTCCTCTCAGGGTTTATCTTGTAGTCCTGTACATTATTCTGTAGATCCTTTGTCTGTGTCATCCATGTGGATGAATCACGGCCAATGCTTGACCAGTTTGCTCTCCATGAAAGCTTGAGAGAAAGTTTTCTCTTCATGTGCCTCTCCCCAGGCACACTATAGAACTTCAATCTCTTTCCTCTGTGGCTCCATAATCTCCTTGTTCAGAAAATTTGGAGCTCACCTGAGTTTCATGATATTGTAGTACAGGTTCTCCTAAATCCTGAGTCTTCACTGACCTTGAAAGCCCAAAGCCCTTTTGAACACATGAGTCTTTGGGGACCATTTTTGATCCAAACCACAACTTTTTTTTTTCTAGAAATCAAAATCATATTTATTTAGTAGTTAAATAGACCAGTAAAAACATAAATCAACTTAACTTTCACCCTTGCTCAATGTGTTTACAGTAGCAAATAAATAAACAAAAGACTCTGCCCCAGGGAACTTTGATTTCAGTGAGAGAGGAGGGTCAGCCTGTTGTTCTTACAGTGTCCTCTGATTCCATATCTAGTAAGAACCCTAAAAACAATAGGTACACACATAGTACCATCTGAAGAGAAGAAATTGAAGCATGTCTAAAAAGAAAACTGTGTTCTTTCTTTTGTCTTGATTTAACAGCATTTAATTACTTCTCAAGTGAAAAATCCAAAGACACTTTAATTTGAACACATTGGAATGTTCCTCCAAAGAAAGAGAATTCATTTGGTTATGTTGATCCCATTGTTATTGTCCTTGACCTTGGCTATAGGAAGGACATTAAAAGTTGACTATGGCTTAGTTCACATCTCTCTACAAGTACATGCTGAGCTTTAGAGGGGTCTCAACTTTCCCCAGAGTTTTTCCTGGAGGGTAATTGGAAACTGTGGTTAACGTAGCATGGCTTTTCAAATTGAGTTGAAAAGTTCATCAAAATGTCATTAATCTGCTTTACATAGCCGTTCATGATTAAGTCAAACTTGTGTCTGACCAATTATTTATCAAGTTGAGCTCTAGATGGGGCTATTTTGGCACTTGTAGCCTGACATTATGTTGGAAAAGGAAATTCAGACTCCACACTCAGGGGCGCTCGAGACCGGCAGCCACTGCTCACTATTTGCAAATGGAGACTGTGGTTCACACAAGCAATTTCTAACCCATCACCAGTTCTTGATTGCCAAATGCAGGGGGATATCTGTTCTGCATAACATAGGGTAGGAGATGATAACAAAAAGAAAAGGTGGTCATTTCTTGTAGTCAAGGTAATGATTTAAAAGAAACTCTTGCATACTTCAAATTAGTGGCAAACCAAATCAATTTTTCTTTGTTCTTGGAGGAAAGAATGAATCAGTGAAGACACTGGATTGTTTCTCAAGCTCTACTCTGAGGTGGACTTGATGAATGAACCAACCCAGAACTTTGCTCCAGGGCCATAACAATAACAATGACTATAACAATGATGATGACTATCACCATGGATTTCTATAGCCCAGTGTTATGGTTTGGAACCAAAATGTCCCTAAATCTTGAAAAATGGGGCCTTTGAAAATTGAATAGATCATGAGGACAATGATCCATGATGTGATAGTTGATTGATTGTGTCAATTTGAATAAGTAATGCCCAATTAAATTTGCTCAACATAGCTCTGCATATGGAAGACTTACCTTAGGGAGGGTTACCATCAGAGTGCTATAAAAGGGAAACAAAGAAGGAAAGATTGTTTTCACACACACTGACTCTTGACTTCTAGCATAGACTCTTCAGCTTCTAGTCCTGACACTTGAGCTTCTAGAGCACTCTTCAGCCTTCTAGTACAAACCATAAGCCTTTTATCCAAGACTCTTCATTCTCCTAATATGGATTCACATGGGATAGTACACTGAACCCCAGGTCTTTCACTGGAACTTGTGGATCCAGAGTGCCCAGGTAGAACTTTTTTGCACCCTTCCACACCTGACCTATGGCAGCCATTGTAGACCTGCTTCCTAAATTTTTATATATTTGTGTATCTTCTATTATATGTTTCTCTAGTAAGCACTGACTGATAAGGGGATGAGGCCTGGCTGGAGGAAGTATGTTATTACAGGTGTAACCAGAAGGGCACATGCCTGCCTAGACCTTTGGCTTTGTTCCCTGGGAAACCAGCAGTTTTCCTGCACTACAACCCTCCTTCATGTTTCTGCATTGGAGCCAGACAAGAGTGGACTGACCCCTCTGAAAGTGTGAGCCAAAATAAACTTCTCTTCTAAATTGCATATTGTCCCAGTGATAGAAAGCAGGGACACAGCTGGGCACACCATTCTGACAGTATCTCAACAACAGAGAAATGACCGTTCTCCTCTGATAAAGAGATGTAGGCAGCCAAAGGGTAGTTCCCTTCCTCTCAGAATCAATATGTAAACTCAAGTCTGGCAAAGGAGTGGTGTCCCAGTACCTAACTGTCATGAGTAAGTTCACTCTTCCTCCTGTAATCCTTTTCCATCAGACACAGGGACATTTCTCACCATAACTGTCCAGAGAACTACCCGAGGCTCCGTGATCTAGGTGATATATTCTTTTTTTTTTTTTCTTTTTTTGAAGAACCAGGGATTGAACTCAAGCCCTTGAGCTTGACAGGGAAGCACTTATTCCACTGAACCATCTCCCTGGCCCCCTGGGTGATATAATTAACAACTTGGCTACTGAGTCACAAAAGCAATGTGAACTTAATAAGGTCTATCACTCTGCTGGAATCTACAAGAATCACAGAGCCAAGGGGCTGGGAGATGACTCAATAGAATAAGTACTACCCTGGCAAGTGCAAGAGCCTGAGTTCAATCCCTGGTTCTGCAAAAATAAATACATAAAGTTTTGGGGTGGGGAGATGGCTCAGTGGAATAAGTGCTTCCATGGCAAGTGCAAGGGCCTGAGTTCAATCCCCAGTTCCTCAAGGAAAAAGAAAAAAAAAAAAAAAGAATCACAGAGCCAGGGAAGGTGACATTCCAGGAAACCTCAGTGGGCCTGAATGCGCCTGAGCAAAGGCCATTGGGAGAGAGCACTTGAGCTTGGCTGAGTCTCTCACTACCTTACACAGGCCTGAGGTTTCTACAAAGGAGGGAAGCTGTTGTGCATAAGAGCACACACCTCTGCAGGCCTGGCCTGCTCTCTTGTGTTTTCTCCTATTTCTCATGTTGGCATAAAAATGGCAAGTGGGTCACCTAGAGTTTCTGCCCTCATGCTCAGCATATGTTGATACTACTCATATAGGCAGTATCTATGTGGGCTGGGGTTTTGAGAGAAAGAGAGAGAAAAACCCTCTGTGTTTCTGGTGTTTTAGAAGCTGAAGTGGTTCCTGTCAAGGCTCTGGATGAGCTTCCACCCAACACCTCAGGGCTTAGTTAGACCCTGCTTCATAGTTTGGGATGTCCCAAAGACATCTTCATTAATGCCTCACTCCAGAGGGTGATTTCTAAGGGTCAAGTTTCTCATATGTCTCTGGTATATTCAGTAGGAAAAGGAGGGAGATTTAGGCACACAGGTTCCTGGGTTACTGTTCATTTATCTGTTTTTGTAATTCAGGTCTTCTTTCTTTATCCTCCTTCTCTACTTCTTCCTTTTTCTCTTCTTCTTTCTTCCTTCACCCTTTTCCCCTCCTGTTCTTTGCTACTTGAAAAAACATTACCACATTTCCCACTGTGCAGTGAAACTTGTCAGCCAGATGCTTCTCCTGAGTTGGACATCTCCTCATGCACTCTGGCCCTCAATGGAGCCTTTCTGTCTCTTCAGAGCCATGATTGCCTTCAGTTGTGAGAGACAAAACACCCAGTCTGAACTATCTTAAACAAATCCTGGGTACACCAACTTGACACCATTCCAAAGTCATGCTAAAGGTTCTAGTCACCTTTTCTCTCCTCTTTCTTGCTTTCTCTTCAGCCTGAGATGCCATTCAGTAGTATAGTGGCTACCAGGGTTCTGGCTCGCATATCCCGGAATCCATATTTGTCCTTCTCCCAAGAAGGGAGGCTCATTGGCCCCAACTGGGTCATATACCCATTTCTGAACCAAATTCTGTTCACTCTAGAGCTGCCCTCACTCTAGGCTATATCCCTTGTATGTAGCACACAAGGGTTGACTCCTTCCAAACCACTTGGACTAAGACATGCACCTACAGGGATCCTGAAAATACAGGTTTTTATTTTTCAAAAGAAGGAAAACCTCACACGAGATTACTACTGTTTCTGCCAGAGATGCAGCCTCTCAAGCCCTCTCTCTGAATGGATAACTCACAAATAACATACCTGGCATAGACATCCCTGGCCCTGCAGAGATGGAGAATTGCAGGAAGAACCCTTTCCCAGATGTTTGGGTTGCAGAACCTCTGAAACAAGCAAGGATAGACATTCTTCAGTGCCACTTTTAATCAGTAACCAGTGCATCCTTCTAGACTATCCCATTAGCTGCAAACACATGCTCTTGTGAGACAGGTGTCAAGTTGAATCTGTTGTTTGATCTTCTGATTTTGGGAAACTTTGTTGCTTTCTGTTCCTTATCAGAAAACTTTATCAGAATATAAAAATGTAATTTAAAAATATTTAGTATTTAACAAATAAAAACTCTAAAAGGGAAATACTATATACTTACAATGATGTTTTCTACTCTGAAGAAAATTTTCATCTTTTAGGTGCATTCACATCCAGCATTAGATTTCAACAGTGGATCTCCACAGGAGACAACTGTATCTCCCAGGGACATTCTTCAATATCTGAAGAGATCTCTGGTTATCACAAGTGGAAAAGCATTGCTAGTAGCATTTATTGGGCAGACCCTAGGGATGCTACTAAACATCATATCCTTACAACCAAGAGTTCTTTGGTCCTAAGGGTCAAAATACCAAGACTGAAAAAACACTTTGACTCTTGGGATAACTCTGTAGGGAAAACAGGACTGGTAACACAGTGTCCTTTCTTGATCTGGTGATGCTTCTGCCTCACAACTGGTGGGCTATGGACTACATCCCCTGAAACCATGAATCTAATAATGCATTTCCTCCCTTAAGCTGTACATGTTGGGTATCTTATCTCAGGGAGCAGAAAGCTGACTAATACAGGGAGTGATCTGCTTTCCAGCTGAACAACGGGAAGTGGCCAGGAAGATGCAATAAGAGTGAATATTGAATTAGGAATCCAGTGAGGCATGGTGCCATGGGTGTGGGAGTTGCCCAAGATGATACAGGAAACCGGAGTCAGTCTAGGACTGTGGTGCTATGCTATTAGCTCAGATGTACTTTGGCTAAGATACGGCATTACTTTTTGTCCTCACTTTGCTTTTAGGAATACAGAAATTTCTGATGAACCCAAAGAAACAGCTTCCTCTAGAAATACCACATATTCCATTTAGCTAAGCTAATCCTTTTCTGGAAGGAAGTGAAATAACAAAGCAAACATGAGCCTCTTATATACTTAAAGAAAAAATTAAAAAAAGAAACAAAGTACATTTTTCAGCTGCAGTCTACGAGGAGTTGGTAAGTTTAAGATAGTGGGTCATACCAGCATTTTAAAAATTCCAGAACAGAACAGTATAAGAAAGAATTGATCGGAGTATATTGCACATAGAATTGTTAGTATTACAGTGTTTGTTTCAGGTGTTTTTGTGCATGCCAAATAGAATCTATTTCTTTCCATGTATCATAGTTAAAAGAGTTAAATTAATTATATTTTCTTTGTCCTAAAGTGAAAGAACAAATAAAAATGAAGACAGAAGCTCACAGGGAGGGCTGACTTAGACCCTTAATGAATTGTTCTTTTGCTTCCTCATTATCTTGAAAGCCTGATTGAAGGAAGCTTTACTAAAATCTAAACTCCCTCCTGCCACTCTTTGTCTTTTGGGCTGAGTGGCCAGTCAGTTTTGGCACCTTCACAAACCATCTCTGGTTAATTAGGGCTGCTGGTTGCCTGAGACAGCCCTTCTGTGGCACAATAATTTTCTGGGATCTGTCTACTCCTGCATCTCTGATTTGTAGTCTGAAATACTTGGAGGCCATGTTGGAGTCTGTAGAAATACAAAGAAGGGAGAGAACTGGTGATCTCAATGTCTTTCTCCTTGAAAGCCTCTTGGGCTCTCTGGGTTTGAAGTTCGCTTTTTGATCCTCCTTGCCTCTGACTCGAATCTATCTACAATAAAAGGAAGCTAATTTACAGTAGCTTGTCCCCAAGATTCTTTCTTGCTGTTTTGGAGAAATGACTGTTGTTTATCACCCAGGCTCAATTTTTCCTTCCTTTGACATCCTAAAAGTTAGGAAGTTAGAGAGAGAGAGAGGAGAGAGGAGAGAGAGGGAGAGAGAGAGAGAGAGAGAGAGAGAGAGAGAGAGAGAGACAGAGAGAGAGAGAGAGGCTGACAGATTCCTTTGGAAAAAAAACATTTGTGAAAAATCTCACTACACTTCTTCCCAATGACTCTATGTTCTGCATAAAAGCAAGAAATCTCTATGAATTTTACTCCAGGTGCTTTGAAAACCGTGACGTGTCATATAGCTCTCCCACCCCCAGAGAAGGTAACAACAGCAATCAGGCTAGCCTTCTGAATCCACAGTACCATAGATCCCTACTAAATCACTATTATACCTTCAGGTCAAGAAGAAATTAGAAAATATGTACCTGGGCTTTAAGGAGAAAAAGCAAGTGACAAATACTCTCTGCTCATCTGCGACCTTGCACTGCATCCTTAGTGTATGCACACTAGAAGTCAGGTACAGCCACACATGTCACTGTATATATTTTCTATAACTGATTTTGTCTTTCCCTAGAGTTGATTCTCATCAATGGCAGTGTCTTTTGGTTTAAGATAATCTCCCTTGAGAAACATGAAGCCTGCTCAAAGTTCCCAACAGACTTGTTTTTTCCCTCACTGATTTGTCTTTCTCGTGTCACTTCCACTACAGTGGCTGGCCTTGGGTTGTTCTCTGGGGCTTGGCTGAGAGTCCTATATCTGGCTGCATGGTGAGCAGCACTTGGTATTGGCTTCCGGTGGTGCACACCTTTCCTTCTGGCTTGGGACATTAGGCTCGAGTTCACTGGCCTCTGCTATGGCTCCTCACCATGCACTCCATTCTTCACACCTGCCTCCTCTTGATCTGAAGTCTTGCCTGGTTCATCTTTAATGTGATTTATCTATCCCTTCAACACAGCATGCAGGAATTTTTGGATTCTCAACACAGTAGCTGGGGGCACACAAGCCTCTCTATCTGGACAATGTCTTTTTTTTTTTTTTTTTTTGTACCAGGAATTAAACTTAGGATCTCATGGTTACCAGGCACATAGCACACCTCTGAGCTATACCCTTAGCCTCTTGACAATGGCTTTGGTCCATGGTGCCCCAGAATGTCATAACATCACACTATGCTGGTTCAGCCTCAGGCCACTAAAAGAATATTCATCTCCTCTTGGCTGAGCTCTGCTTTGTTACTGTGACCTCTGGGTGGTGTTAAAACTCCACATTCTTATGGGACCTCTAAGTCAGCTCTTGACACACAAAGGGAAGTTCAAATGTCTACTTTTTCCTCCTTAAAATAATCAATAGTCATCATTATCACTCTGTGCATGCAAAAAAACAAAACTGATAAAGGACACAAAGTTGACGGGTGATCCTTTTGTTTCTGTTTGTACTTCCCTGAAACAACAAATTCAGAGGTGAGAGATGCCACAGAAAAGTTAGCAAGTAGGTATCATCACTTGTCCTGTGTAGACTGCATTGATTTCATGTCTAAAATATAGGGTTATGTGCAATCACCCTACCATTCTCTCTTCTTCTGTACATGTCAGGATTTTTTTCCACAATAAAGAATTAAAAAATAAACAAGAAGTGGTGACACTCACTTGTAATATCAGTACTTTGAGACTGGAAGAGATTAAATTGTAGACTCTGGGAAATTTAGCAACTTATCAAGACCCTATTTTTAAAAATGAAATGAAATTTTAAAAATTTAAAGGAGGTCATTCTGCAAGAAGATCCTGGACACAATCTCCAGGACAACAAAAATAGTCAAAAATAAATAAATATGACGACATCTACTTGCGTTCTTTAGAAAAAGCACCCACTGTGAGCTTTACTGGGACATTTTGCATCGGACAGAGGAGCCCCGCTCTCCCATACCTCGGTAGGTACAGGACAGCTGACAGCTGCAGAAGTCTGGTCTAGAGACAGCCACAGCCCTGAGCGAAGCCCCTGGTGGCTCCTGCGTCATTCAAATCGTAGTGGAAGCCTCTAAGTTAGCCAGATTTAATTTTCAACTTTTATAATTCATTGAAAATTTGATCAAAGAGCTAATTTATGTGCAGGACAAGGGGCGCCCTGTGTGCTCATCCAGTGGGCATAGGCATCAAAGCTGTGGCGAAGGCAGCTTGCGGAACTGAGTGCGAAGCGGTGGCTTCTACGTGAGATTTTGGAGTTCTGTGTTGCGCAGGGTGAGGACTGGGTCTCACAGGAGGTGGGGGTGGGGTGCGGGCGTGAGTTGGGATACAGCGGAATGCTGGAAGAGACTACGTTTTGATCAAAAGCCATCTAGCAAGACAGGGCTTGGTGGCGCACACCTGCAATATCAGCTCTTGGGAGGCTGTAAACAGGCGATCACTACGAGTCCAATCTAGTAGTGAGACCCTGAACAGCCTGTAGACCCTTCCCTAACATACAAAAGAAAAAAGCCACCTAGAAAAAGCTCACTGGGTTGGGGGTGGGAGTAAAGTAATGAGCATCCCACATCCAAGACAAGTGGGCCTTTTCCCATTGTATATGACAACCACTAGTGACACATTCCGCTCAGATGTAGGGGGCCTAGCATGAGTGTGGGCCATCAGGGACAGTAATGCTATAGAATCCAGGAGAAGCCTATACTGCTTCACGCAAGCTACTGCACACAGGGTAGGGGTGCTGGGAGCAGGGTCCCTAGAGCAGATGGGAAGTGCATGGAGGGAGCATTGCTCCTTGCCTATAAGCATGTGCGGCTGCATGACTGAGGGCACTGTGTGTATCTGGGTCTGTGTGGCTGTGCGCCAATGCATAGATCTGTGGACGTACAGGTGTGCATGTCAGAAATGTGTACCTGAGGGCCGGGCGTGGCGATGCATGCCTGTAATCCCAGCACTCGGGAGGCTGAGGCAGGAGGATTGTTGTGAGTTCGAGACCAGCCTGAGCTACAAAGTGAGCTTAAGGCCAGCCTGAACTGCATAGTGAGACCCTGTCTCAAAAAGACAAAAAAAAAAAAAAAATGTTTACCTGGGGTTGTGTGGTGTGTGACTAGAGAAGTGAATGTGTAGCTGTGAATGTTTGGGTACATCTGCATGTATGTAGAGGGAAAACCTAACTCACTGAATATTAATGTGTTCTTGTGAATATGTATAGACTATAATGGGCCTCTGAGGAACTGTGTGGGTATCTATGTGTGTGTGTGTGTGTGTATCTGTGAATGTGTGTCTATGTGTCAACATGAGGATGTGTGTACACCTGTGAATGTATGTGTGTTTATCTGTGAATGTGTCTAGGTATGAATTTAGGATATGTGTTTGCATATATGTGAGAGTGAGTGCATGGGTGTGCATGCATGTGTGTGTGTGTGTGTCTGTCTGTCTGTCTGTCTGTGTGTAAGGGAGACAAAATGGAAAAATCTGGCTACATCTTGCCACAGAGAGTATGTCTCAGCGTCTGGGTGAAGCTGGAAAAACCAACACCTCCTTTTTTGTGTGGTTCTGACTGCAATAACAGGAATGCCCACATCCCTGTGAATGTGTATGTGTGTGTGTGTGTGTGTGTGTGTGTGCATGCAGGTGTGTGAATATGTTGTACATGTGAGCGATGAGAGCAGGCTTGCAAGTGTATCTGTGTGAGAGGATAGAGAAGGTGTGCACCTCTGTGAGTGACTGAGTGGGACAGCAGGGTGCCATGGTTTGTGTGCAGCTGTCCCCCAAAGCCTCATGCAGTCATTGGGGTGCTGTTCTAGAGTGTGTGATTAATTCATGATCCAAGGCTGGGATTATGGGTGTGAGTACTGCTGGGATTATAGGTATGAACGCTCCACCTCACCTGGGGCAGATAGCCTTGAATGCCATTTAAGTAAGGGAGAGAGACTTGCTGTTTGTGGCCATATGATTGCCTCTGCTCCTGCCTTTCTGCTCTTGCTATTATGCTGTTTCCTGCTGCCATGAACTGCCATCCTCTACCGTGAGTCAGTCTGCCTTGACCCAGCTGAGTACGGGCTGAAACATCTACAGACCTTACCTGTCTTAATATTGCATTGAGCATTTTGTTCCAGAAAGAGAGAAAAGTACCTAAGATACAGGGTCCCTGTGTGCACTGTGTGTGATTGCAAGGAAGTATGTATCTCTCTGTGTATGCTCATGTGTGTCTTAGGCACTCACCCACTGAGGCTGTACGTACCCCAGGGTCCACATGCCACTGCGGTAGAATCTGCCATCAGAATCTCTGAGAAGGGTTCTGCCATCTCTCTGGTCCTTCGCCCTCTTCCCTGGTTTGTTCATTCAGTGAAGCCCAGGAAAGGCCAGTGATTTTCTCAAGCCCACACAGCTGAGAGGTGGCCAGGCAGGGATTTGGCCTCAGGATTTCTGGAGGCCCCAGTGATTTAGCAGCAGCAGACGACAGCTCGAAGTCCTCCTGTGCCTACGCTTGGCCGTCAAGGGCCACTCCTCTCCGTGTTGCATCTGCCCAGGGGTGCTCCCCTACCGTCTTCGAGCAGATGCCCTGTCCTGACCAGCCCTTCACACAGGTGTCTTCGTGAATGTGAGAAGGAGGTGCCCTAACAGGGCAGCTACGAAGCTGAGGAGGTGTGATCTGGGGTGGGGCACAGGGAGGAGGAGCACCCTCAATGTGACTCTGCTGTTTGGGCCTCTGCTCGGTAGCCCAGCATTTTCATCTTTGTCCTTATTGCTGTTGCTGTGCTGGGGATGGAACCGACAGCCTGCTGCATTCTGGGGGAGCACCACGGGGCTCCATGCCTCACTCCCTCTCTAGCTTCCAGTCCTTGTTACAAAGTCCTCCAAAACTGCTGTCCGGCTAAATAGATGAGATTTCCACAGCAGGGCTGTCAGCGGAGTTTCCCACTGGTTCCCACACACACAAGCCCTGCCTACACCCCCACAGCTGGTTCAAGTGCAGCTTCTCCAGGAGGCTTCCCTCTGCCCATGAGCGTGGAGGCAATGGCTTCCCTCCCCCACCGTTCACATGGTCACATCAGGCACAGCACTCTGCTTTGCCTCAGCCATTTGTGCTCTCAGCCCGCTGCCATCTTCCTAGTTTGACTTAGGAACTTCCTAGGAATCTGCCTCTGTATTTGGAGTCTTATCTGCCTTTTCATATTTAACTTTCATATGGACCCTGCTAGTAAGTCCTCTAACCACCCCATGCTACAGATGGGGAAACTGAGGCTCAGACAGGTTCAATCACTAGTCTAAGATCACACTGACAAGACGGAAGGATGTGTCAAACCAAAGGATCCATCTGCTGCTGGAGCCACCGCAATCCATCACTGGGTGGCACCTTCTCAGCAATTCGTTGACAAGGGTTAGCTTTTCTGAGTACATTCAGCAGAGGACTGAGGGGAGGAAATGATGCTTAACTCCAAAACACACCTGTGACGACGAGACTCCAGGCACCATGGCCTGGTGTGGGGACAGGGGTTGGGACCACAGAGGCCTCTCCAGGGTCTTCCAGTCAGCTCACAGGAAGCTGCTGCTCAGAAGGCTGCCCTGGGTCACGCTCTCCATTTCTGGAGGCTTCTTTAAAAAATCCAATGTTGTGACAGAAAGGTTATGCCGTGCTTCCCCTAATGTGAGTCTGCGACAGACTTTACCATTTGATTGTATTTAATGTAGTTGTGGGTTTTATAGCTGTGTACATTGTCCTCTGCTGCCCCAGCCACTTGCTCCCCCAGGCCTTGGGGTAATGGGTGTATTAAATAAATCTATTATGCGAATCAATGAGACATCCCTGGGCATTCACATTTCACTGTTCTGGACACACTGAAAGAGGAACAGAGCTATGAAGCTTTGTCCCCCGGACATCTCACAGGAGTTCTTGGCTTGTGGGATATACAGAAGGAGGGGAGCTGGGAGTAGCTCAAGAGAAGTGTCTCCCCTAAGAGGCCCTCACCATCCTCGTGGATACCAAGGGCAAGTCAGGCTACTCTTTTCTGCTTGAGCAGAGACCTGTCCAGTGAAGAGAGAAGCAGGCCGCTGTACCCAGTTCTCCTCTGCAAACTGCCCCTGGGTTCTCAGTCTCAACCCTGGACATTTGGGGCCTGATCACACGTTGTGCATGGTGTGGACCCATTCTGTGCACCATGGGAGGCACAGCAGAGCCTCTGGTCTCTGTCTTCTGGGGCGGGGTGCATCTTGCAGCCAAAGTGCCTTTGGATATGGCTAAGGGTGCTCAAGGAGTGAGTAAAGAGGGAGGGGTGGGGTGTTGAAGGGACCCCCCCCAATGAGAACCAGTGCTCTGGTCATGTATCTGTAGGGCAGAGTGCTGTAGCTCTCCACAGAAGAGAGTGCAGAATTAGCACTTTCACTCCAGAGACTCTTTGTCACCATTACGACCAGAGCAGTCCATCCGTTCTGTCCCGTCCACTCTTCCTCCATACCCACTGGGTGTTTTCATGATACTAGGCGAGCAGAAGCCCTGGCTCACCTGGGAGATTTCGGGCTTTGGGATGGCAATGGCAGAGCTGTTCTTACATGAATCTTCCTCAGAGCATCAGCTAAAGAAAAGGCAAAGGGGTAATAGTTAAAAGCACTGAAATGGCCTGGGCATGCATTAGAGAGGAAGGCAGTTTTTACACATCTGAGCTCCTCCAGGAGTTTGGTGTTAATGAGAAAACCAAAGAACAGACATATCAAGAAACTTGTCCAAGATAACACAGTAAGTAAGTCACAGGGCCTTGCCTCAGTCCCACAGGACTGTGTCCCAGAATCTGTGAGGTTTTTTCTTTCACAACTGATAGTTGAAGGAATTATATGTAAATACTCACACCTACCTCCTAGATCCTACAATTACTATTTTGCTATAAATGTTTTATGTCTGTCCCCTATCCACTCATTCATTCATTCATTCATTCATTCATTTTATTTCCTTGCATGTGTGCATTTCCAAGTAAAACTTACTAACCTGAATACCATTCATGAGGACTTGACATTTTTCTACAGTTTTTTTTTTTTTTTTTTTTTTTTTTTTTTTTTTTTTTTTTTTTTTTTTTTTTTTTTTTTTTTTTTTTTTTTTTTTTTTTTTTTTTTTTTTTTTTTTT